>JASSZA010000182.1:0-99666 GCA_031835075.1 Saguinus oedipus | reverse complement strand
CGGTCTTCAATGTGTGCATTCAACTTACAGAGTTAAACTCGTGTGTTGAAGGGGAAGTCTGGAAACGCTTTCTGTGGAGAGATCTCAAAACAGGCATTTCCAGCACTATTCCCGCATATAACGAAATAGCAGTAAAACTCTGCCTAAAACACAGAAGAAACGTATCCTTCAATCTGCTCTGCTGTGCGTTTGTTCAGCTAAGTGAGTTAAATCTCCCTTTAGATTCAGGAGTTAGAAACACGTTTCTGGTAAGAGCTGCGTTTGGACATTTCTCAGTGAATGGGAGTATATGCTGTAAGGAGAACTGTCTGCTTCTAAAACCAAAACGGAGCTACCTAACAGAACGGTCTTCAATGTGTGCATTCAACTTACAGAGTTTAAACTCGTGTGTTGAAGGGGAAGTCTGGAAACGCTTTCTGTGGAGAGATCTCAAAACAGGCATTTCCAGCACTATTCCCGCATATAACGAAATAGCAGTAAAACTCTGCCTAAAACACAGAAGAAACGTATCCTTCAATCTGCTCTGCTGTGCGTTTGTTCAGCTAAGTGAGTTAAATCTCCCTTTAGATTCAGGAGTTAGAAACACGTTTCTGGTAAGAGCTGCGTTTGGACATTTCTCAGTGAATGGGAGTATATGCTGTAAGGAGAACTGTCTGCTTCTAAAACCAAAACGGAGCTACCTAACAGAACGGTCTTCAATGTGTGCATTCAACTTACAGAGTTAAACTCGTGTGTTGAAGGGGAAGTCTGGAAACGCTTTCTGTGGAGAGATCTCAAAACAGGCATTTCCAGCACTATTCCCGCATATAACGAAATAGCAGTAAAACTCTGCCTAAAACACAGAAGAAACGTATCCTTCAATCTGCTCTGCTGTGCGTTTGTTCAGCTAAGTGAGTTAAATCTCCCTTTAGATTCAGGAGTTAGAAACACGTTTCTGGTAAGAGCTGCGTTTGGACATTTCTCAGTGAATGGGAGTATATGCTGTAAGGAGAACTGTCTGCTTCTAAAACCAAAACGGAGCTACCTAACAGAACGGTCTTCAATGTGTGCATTCAACTTACAGAGTTAAACTCGTGTGTTGAAGGGGAAGTCTGGGAAACGCTTTCTGTGGAGAGATCTCAAAACAGGCATTTCCAGCACTATTCCCGCATATAACGAAATAGCAGTAAAACTCTGCCTAAAACACAGAAGAAACGTATCCTTCAATCTGCTCTGCTGTGCGTTTGTTCAGCTAAGTGAGTTAAATCTCCCTTTAGATTCAGGAGTTAGAAACACGTTTCTGGTAAGAGCTGCGTTTGGACATTTCTCAGTGAATGGGAGTATATGCTGTAAGGAGAACTGTCTGCTTCTAAAACCAAAACGGAGCTACCTAACAGAACGGTCTTCAATGTGTGCATTCAACTTACAGAGTTAAACTCGTGTGTTGAAGGGGAAGTCTGGAAACGCTTTCTGTGGAGAGATCTCAAAACAGGCATTTCCAGCACTATTCCCGCATATAACGAAATAGCAGTAAAACTCTGCCTAAAACACAGAAGAAACGTATCCTTCAATCTGCTCTGCTGTGCGTTTGTTCAGCTAAGTGAGTTAAATCTCCCTTTAGATTCAGGAGTTAGAAACACGTTTCTGGTAAGAGCTGCGTTTGGACATTTCTCAGTGAATGGGAGTATATGCTGTAAGGAGAACTGTCTGCTTCTAAAACCAAAACGGAGCTACCTAACAGAACGGTCTTCAATGTGTGCATTCAACTTACAGAGTTAAACTCGTGTGTTGAAGGGGAAGTCTGGAAACGCTTTCTGTGGAGAGATCTCAAAACAGGCATTTCCAGCACTATTCCCGCATATAACGAAATAGCAGTAAAACTCTGCCTAAAACACAGAAGAAACGTATCCTTCAATCTGCTCTGCTGTGCGTTTGTTCAGCTAAGTGAGTTAAATCTCCCTTTAGATTCAGGAGTTAGAAACACGTTTCTGGTAAGAGCTGCGTTTGGACATTTCTCAGTGAATGGGAGTATATGCTGTAAGGAGAACTGTCTGCTTCTAAAACCAAAACGGAGCTACCTAACAGAACGGTCTTCAATGTGTGCATTCAACTTACAGAGTTAAACTCGTGTGTTGAAGGGGAAGTCTGGAAACGCTTTCTGTGGAGAGATCTCAAAACAGGCATTTCCAGCACTATTCCCGCATATAACGAAATAGCAGTAAAACTCTGCCTAAAACACAGAAGAAACGTATCCTTCAATCTGCTCTGCTGTGCGTTTGTTCAGCTAAGTGAGTTAAATCTCCCTTTAGATTCAGGAGTTAGAAACACGTTTCTGGTAAGAGCTGCATTTGGACATTTCTCAGTGAATGGGAGTATATGCTGTAAGGAGAACTGTCTGCTTCTAAAACCAAAACGGAGCTACCTAACAGAACGGTCTTCAATGTGTGCATTCAACTTACAGAGTTAAACTCGTGTGTTGAAGGGGAAGTCTGGAAACGCTTTCTGTGGAGAGATCTCAAAACAGGCATTTCCAGCACTATTCCCGCATATAACGAAATAGCAGTAAAACTCTGCCTAAAACACAGAAGAAACGTATCCTTCAATCTGCTCTGCTGTGCGTTTGTTCAGCTAAGTGAGTTAAATCTCCCTTTAGATTCAGGAGTTAGAAACACGTTTCTGGTAAGAGCTGCGTTTGGACATTTCTCAGTGAATGGGAGTATATGCTGTAAGGAGAACTGTCTGCTTCTAAAACCAAAACGGAGCTACCTAACAGAACGGTCTTCAATGTGTGCATTCAACTTACAGAGTTAAACTCGTGTGTTGAAGGGGAAGTCTGGAAACGCTTTCTGTGGAGAGATCTCAAAACAGGCATTTCCAGCACTATTCCCGCATATAACGAAATAGCAGTAAAACTCTGCCTAAAACACAGAAGAAACGTATCCTTCAATCTGCTCTGCTGTGCGTTTGTTCAGCTAAGTGAGTTAAATCTCCCTTTAGATTCAGGAGTTAGAAACACGTTTCTGGTAAGAGCTGCGTTTGGACATTTCTCAGTGAATGGGAGTATATGCTGTAAGGAGAACTGTCTGCTTCTAAAACCAAAACGGAGCTACCTAACAGAACGGTCTTCAATGTGTGCATTCAACTTACAGAGTTAAACTCGTGTGTTGAAGGGGAAGTCTGGAAACGCTTTCTGTGGAGAGATCTCAAAACAGGCAATTCCAGCACTATTCCCGCATATAACGAAATAGCAGTAAAACTCTGCCTAAAACACAGAAGAAACGTATCCTTCAATCTGCTCTGCTGTGCGTTTGTTCAGCTAAGTGAGTTAAATCTCCTTTAGATTCAGGAGTTAGAAACACGTTTCTGGTAAGAGCTGCGTTTGGACATTTCTCAGTGAATGGGAGTATATGCTGTAAGGAGAACTGTCTGCTTCTAAAACCAAAACGGAGCTACCTAACAGAACGGTCTTCAATGTGTGCATTCAACTTACAGAGTTAAACTCGTGTGTTGAAGGGGAAGTCTGGAAACGCTTTCTGTGGAGAGATCTCAAAACAGGCATTTCCAGCACTATTCCCGCATATAACGAAATAGCAGTAAAACTCTGCCTAAAACACAGAAGAAACGTATCCTTCAATCTGCTCTGCTGTGCGTTTGTTCAGCTAAGTGAGTTAAATCTCCCTTTAGATTCAGGAGTTAGAAACACGTTTCTGGTAAGAGCTGCGTTTGGACATTTCTCAGTGAATGGGAGTATATGCTGTAAGGAGAACTGTCTGCTTCTAAAACCAAAACGGAGCTACCTAACAGAACGGTCTTCAATGTGTGCATTCAACTTACAGAGTTAAACTCGTGTGTTGAAGGGGAAGTCTGGAAACGCTTTCTGTGGAGAGATCTCAAAACAGGCATTTCCAGCACTATTCCCGCATATAACGAAATAGCAGTAAAACTCTGCCTAAAACACAGAAGAAACGTATCCTTCAATCTGCTCTGCTGTGCGTTTGTTCAGCTAAGTGAGTTAAATCTCCCTTTAGATTCAGGAGTTAGAAACACGTTTCTGGTAAGAGCTGCGTTTGGACATTTCTCAGTGAATGGGAGTATATGCTGTAAGGAGAACTGTCTGCTTCTAAAACCAAAACGGAGCTACCTAACAGAACGGTCTTCAATGTGTGCATTCAACTTACAGAGTTAAACTCGTGTGTTGAAGGGGAAGTCTGGAAACGCTTTCTGTGGAGAGATCTCAAAACAGGCATTTCCAGCACTATTCCCGCATATAACGAAATAGCAGTAAAACTCTGCCTAAAACACAGAAGAAACGTATCCTTCAATCTGCTCTGCTGTGCGTTTGTTCAGCTAAGTGAGTTAAATCTCCCTTTAGATTCAGGAGTTAGAAACACGTTTCTGGTAAGAGCTGCGTTTGGACATTTCTCAGTGAATGGGAGTATATGCTGTAAGGAGAACTGTCTGCTTCTAAAACCAAAACGGAGCTACCTAACAGAACGGTCTTCAATGTGTGCATTCAACTTACAGAGTTAAACTCGTGTGTTGAAGGGGAAGTCTGGAAACGCTTTCTGTGGAGAGATCTCAAAACAGGCATTTCCAGCACTATTCCCGCATATAACGAAATAGCAGTAAAACTCTGCCTAAAACACAGAAGAAACGTATCCTTCAATCTGCTCTGCTGTGCGTTTGTTCAGCTAAGTGAGTTAAATCTCCCTTTAGATTCAGGAGTTAGAAACACGTTTCTGGTAAGAGCTGCGTTTGGACATTTCTCAGTGAATGGGAGTATATGCTGTAAGGAGAACTGTCTGCTTCTAAAACCAAAACGGAGCTACCTAACAGAACGGTCTTCAATGTGTGCATTCAACTTACAGAGTTAAACTCGTGTGTTGAAGGGGAAGTCTGGAAACGCTTTCTGTGGAGAGATCTCAAAACAGGCATTTCCAGCACTATTCCCGCATATAACGAAATAGCAGTAAAACTCTGCCTAAAACACAGAAGAAACGTATCCTTCAATCTGCTCTGCTGTGCGTTTGTTCAGCTAAGTGAGTTAAATCTCCCTTTAGATTCAGGAGTTAGAAACACGTTTCTGGTAAGAGCTGCGTTTGGACATTTCTCAGTGAATGGGAGTATATGCTGTAAGGAGAACTGTCTGCTTCTAAAACCAAAACGGAGCTACCTAACAGAACGGTCTTCAATGTGTGCATTCAACTTACAGAGTTAAACTCGTGTGTTGAAGGGGAAGTCTGGAAACGCTTTCTGTGGAGAGATCTCAAAACAGGCATTTCCAGCACTATTCCCGCATATAACGAAATAGCAGTAAAACTCTGCCTAAAACACAGAAGAAACGTATCCTTCAATCTGCTCTGCTGTGCGTTTGTTCAGCTAAGTGAGTTAAATCTCCCTTTAGATTCAGGAGTTAGAAACACGTTTCTGGTAAGAGCTGCGTTTGGACATTTCTCAGTGAATGGGAGTATATGCTGTAAGGAGAACTGTCTGCTTCTAAAACCAAAACGGAGCTACCTAACAGAACGGTCTTCAATGTGTGCATTCAACTTACAGAGTTAAACTCGTGTGTTGAAGGGGAAGTCTGGAAACGCTTTCTGTGGAGAGATCTCAAAACAGGCATTTCCAGCACTATTCCCGCATATAACGAAATAGCAGTAAAACTCTGCCTAAAACACAGAAGAAACGTATCCTTCAATCTGCTCTGCTGTGCGTTTGTTCAGCTAAGTGAGTTAAATCTCCCTTTAGATTCAGGAGTTAGAAACACGTTTCTGGTAAGAGCTGCGTTTTGGACATTTCTCAGTGAATGGGAGTATATGCTGTAAGGAGAACTGTCTGCTTCTAAAACCAAAACGGAGCTACCTAACAGAACGGTCTTCAATGTGTGCATTCAACTTACAGAGTTAAACTCGTGTGTTGAAGGGGAAGTCTGGAAACGCTTTCTGTGGAGAGATCTCAAAACAGGCATTTCCAGCACTATTCCCGCATATAACGAAATAGCAGTAAAACTCTGCCTAAAACACAGAAGAAACGTATCCTTCAATCTGCTCTGCTGTGCGTTTGTTCAGCTAAGTGAGTTAAATCTCCCTTTAGATTCAGGAGTTAGAAACACGTTTCTGGTAAGAGCTGCGTTTGGACATTTCTCAGTGAATGGGAGTATATGCTGTAAGGAGAACTGTCTGCTTCTAAAACCAAAACGGAGCTACCTAACAGAACGGTCTTCAATGTGTGCATTCAACTTACAGAGTTAAACTCGTGTGTTGAAGGGGAAGTCTGGAAACGCTTTCTGTGGAGAGATCTCAAAACAGGCATTTCCAGCACTATTCCCGCATATAACGAAATAGCAGTAAAACTCTGCCTAAAACACAGAAGAAACGTATCCTTCAATCTGCTCTGCTGTGCGTTTGTTCAGCTAAGTGAGTTAAATCTCCCTTTAGATTCAGGAGTTAGAAACACGTTTCTGGTAAGAGCTGCGTTTGGACATTTCTCAGTGAATGGGAGTATATGCTGTAAGGAGAACTGTCTGCTTCTAAAACCAAAACGGAGCTACCTAACAGAACGGTCTTCAATGTGTGCATTCAACTTACAGAGTTAAACTCGTGTGTTGAAGGGGAAGTCTGGAAACGCTTTCTGTGGAGAGATCTCAAAACAGGCATTTCCAGCACTATTCCCGCATATAACGAAATAGCAGTAAAACTCTGCCTAAAACACAGAAGAAACGTATCCTTCAATCTGCTCTGCTGTGCGTTTGTTCAGCTAAGTGAGTTAAATCTCCCTTTAGATTCAGGAGTTAGAAACACGTTTCTGGTAAGAGCTGCGTTTGGACATTTCTCAGTGAATGGGAGTATATGCTGTAAGGAGAACTGTCTGCTTCTAAAACCAAAACGGAGCTACCTAACAGAACGGTCTTCAATGTGTGCATTCAACTTACAGAGTTAAACTCGTGTGTTGAAGGGGAAGTCTGGAAACGCTTTCTGTGGAGAGATCTCAAAACAGGCATTTCCAGCACTATTCCCGCATATAACGAAATAGCAGTAAAACTCTGCCTAAAACACAGAAGAAACGTATCCTTCAATCTGCTCTGCTGTGCGTTTGTTCAGCTAAGTGAGTTAAATCTCCCTTTAGATTCAGGAGTTAGAAACACGTTTCTGGTAAGAGCTGCGTTTGGACATTTCTCAGTGAATGGGAGTATATGCTGTAAGGAGAACTGTCTGCTTCTAAAACCAAAACGGAGCTACCTAACAGAACGGTCTTCAATGTGTGCATTCAACTTACAGAGTTAAACTCGTGTGTTGAAGGGGAAGTCTGGAAACGCTTTCTGTGGAGAGATCTCAAAACAGGCATTTCCAGCACTATTCCCGCATATAACGAAATAGCAGTAAAACTCTGCCTAAAACACAGAAGAAACGTATCCTTCAATCTGCTCTGCTGTGCGTTTGTTCAGCTAAGTGAGTTAAATCTCCCTTTAGATTCAGGAGTTAGAAACACGTTTCTGGTAAGAGCTGCGTTTGGACATTTCTCAGTGAATGGGAGTATATGCTGTAAGGAGAACTGTCTGCTTCTAAAACCAAAAC
The DNA here is from genome assembly GCA_031835075.1 of Saguinus oedipus. Taxonomy (NCBI): domain Eukaryota; kingdom Metazoa; phylum Chordata; class Mammalia; order Primates; family Cebidae; genus Saguinus; species Saguinus oedipus. The sequence goes on along the minus strand of JASSZA010000182.1, from coordinate 92,113 downwards.
GGAGCTACCTAACAGAACGGTCTTCAATGTGTGCATTCAACTTACAGAGTTAAACTCGTGTGTTGAAGGGGAAGTCTGGAAACGCTTTCTGTGGAGAGATCTCAAAACAGGCATTTCCAGCACTATTCCCGCATATAACGAAATAGCAGTAAAACTCTGCCTAAAACACAGAAGAAACGTATCCTTCAATCTGCTCTGCTGTGCGTTTGTTCAGCTAAGTGAGTTAAATCTCCCTTTAGATTCAGGAGTTAGAAACACGTTTCTGGTAAGAGCTGCGTTTGGACATTTCTCAGTGAATGGGAGTATATGCTGTAAGGAGAACTGTCTGCTTCTAAAACCAAAACGGAGCTACCTAACAGAACGGTCTTCAATGTGTGCATTCAACTTACAGAGTTAAACTCGTGTGTTGAAGGGGAAGTCTGGAAACGCTTTCTGTGGAGAGATCTCAAAACAGGCATTTCCAGCACTATTCCCGCATATAACGAAATAGCAGTAAAACTCTGCCTAAAACACAGAAGAAACGTATCCTTCAATCTGCTCTGCTGTGCGTTTGTTCAGCTAAGTGAGTTAAATCTCCCTTTAGATTCAGGAGTTAGAAACACGTTTCTGGTAAGAGCTGCATTTGGACATTTCTCAGTGAATGGGAGTATATGCTGTAAGGAGAACTGTCTGCTTCTAAAACCAAAACGGAGCTACCTAACAGAACGGTCTTCAATGTGTGCATTCAACTTACAGAGTTAAACTCGTGTGTTGAAGGGGAAGTCTGGAAACGCTTTCTGTGGAGAGATCTCAAAACAGGCATTTCCAGCACTATTCCCGCATATAACGAAATAGCAGTAAAACTCTGCCTAAAACACAGAAGAAACGTATCCTTCAATCTGCTCTGCTGTGCGTTTGTTCAGCTAAGTGAGTTAAATCTCCCTTTAGATTCAGGAGTTAGAAACACGTTTCTGGTAAGAGCTGCGTTTGGACATTTCTCAGTGAATGGGAGTATATGCTGTAAGGAGAACTGTCTGCTTCTAAAACCAAAACGGAGCTACCTAACAGAACGGTCTTCAATGTGTGCATTCAACTTACAGAGTTAAACTCGTGTGTTGAAGGGGAAGTCTGGAAACGCTTTCTGTGGAGAGATCTCAAAACAGGCATTTCCAGCACTATTCCCGCATATAACGAAATAGCAGTAAAACTCTGCCTAAAACACAGAAGAAACGTATCCTTCAATCTGCTCTGCTGTGCGTTTGTTCAGCTAAGTGAGTTAAATCTCCCTTTAGATTCAGGAGTTAGAAACACGTTTCTGGTAAGAGCTGCGTTTGGACATTTCTCAGTGAATGGGAGTATATGCTGTAAGGAGAACTGTCTGCTTCTAAAACCAAAACGGAGCTACCTAACAGAACGGTCTTCAATGTGTGCATTCAACTTACAGAGTTAAACTCGTGTGTTGAAGGGGAAGTCTGGAAACGCTTTCTGTGGAGAGATCTCAAAACAGGCATTTCCAGCACTATTCCCGCATATAACGAAATAGCAGTAAAACTCTGCCTAAAACACAGAAGAAACGTATCCTTCAATCTGCTCTGCTGTGCGTTTGTTCAGCTAAGTGAGTTAAATCTCCCTTTAGATTCAGGAGTTAGAAACACGTTTCTGGTAAGAGCTGCGTTTGGACATTTCTCAGTGAATGGGAGTATATGCTGTAAGGAGAACTGTCTGCTTCTAAAACCAAAACGGAGCTACCTAACAGAACGGTCTTCAATGTGTGCATTCAACTTACAGAGTTAAACTCGTGTGTTGAAGGGGAAGTCTGGAAACGCTTTCTGTGGAGAGATCTCAAAACAGGCATTTCCAGCACTATTCCCGCATATAACGAAATAGCAGTAAAACTCTGCCTAAAACACAGAAGAAACGTATCCTTCAATCTGCTCTGCTGTGCGTTTGTTCAGCTAAGTGAGTTAAATCTCCCTTTAGATTCAGGAGTTAGAAACACGTTTCTGGTAAGAGCTGCGTTTGGACATTTCTCAGTGAATGGGAGTATATGCTGTAAGGAGAACTGTCTGCTTCTAAAACCAAAACGGAGCTACCTAACAGAACGGTCTTCAATGTGTGCATTCAACTTACAGAGTTAAACTCGTGTGTTGAAGGGGAAGTCTGGAAACGCTTTCTGTGGAGAGATCTCAAAACAGGCATTTCCAGCACTATTCCCGCATATAACGAAATAGCAGTAAAACTCTGCCTAAAACACAGAAGAAACGTATCCTTCAATCTGCTCTGCTGTGCGTTTGTTCAGCTAAGTGAGTTAAATCTCCCTTTAGATTCAGGAGTTAGAAACACGTTTCTGGTAAGAGCTGCGTTTGGACATTTCTCAGTGAATGGGAGTATATGCTGTAAGGAGAACTGTCTGCTTCTAAAACCAAAACGGAGCTACCTAACAGAACGGTCTTCAATGTGTGCATTCAACTTACAGAGTTAAACTCGTGTGTTGAAGGGGAAGTCTGGAAACGCTTTCTGTGGAGAGATCTCAAAACAGGCATTTCCAGCACTATTCCCGCATATAACGAAATAGCAGTAAAACTCTGCCTAAAACACAGAAGAAACGTATCCTTCAATCTGCTCTGCTGTGCGTTTGTTCAGCTAAGTGAGTTAAATCTCCCTTTAGATTCAGGAGTTAGAAACACGTTTCTGGTAAGAGCTGCGTTTGGACATTTCTCAGTGAATGGGAGTATATGCTGTAAGGAGAACTGTCTGCTTCTAAAACCAAAACGGAGCTACCTAACAGAACGGTCTTCAATGTGTGCATTCAACTTACAGAGTTAAACTCGTGTGTTGAAGGGGAAGTCTGGAAACGCTTTCTGTGGAGAGATCTCAAAACAGGCATTTCCAGCACTATTCCCGCATATAACGAAATAGCAGTAAAACTCTGCCTAAAACACAGAAGAAACGTATCCTTCAATCTGCTCTGCTGTGCGTTTGTTCAGCTAAGTGAGTTAAATCTCCCTTTAGATTCAGGAGTTAGAAACACGTTTCTGGTAAGAGCTGCGTTTGGACATTTCTCAGTGAATGGGAGTATATGCTGTAAGGAGAACTGTCTGCTTCTAAAACCAAAACGGAGCTACCTAACAGAACGGTCTTCAATGTGTGCATTCAACTTACAGAGTTAAACTCGTGTGTTGAAGGGGAAGTCTGGAAACGCTTTCTGTGGAGAGATCTCAAAACAGGCATTTCCAGCACTATTCCCGCATATAACGAAATAGCAGTAAAACTCTGCCTAAAACACAGAAGAAACGTATCCTTCAATCTGCTCTGCTGTGCGTTTGTTCAGCTAAGTGAGTTAAATCTCCCTTTAGATTCAGGAGTTAGAAACACGTTTCTGGTAAGAGCTGCGTTTGGACATTTCTCAGTGAATGGGAGTATATGCTGTAAGGAGAACTGTCTGCTTCTAAAACCAAAACGGAGCTACCTAACAGAACGGTCTTCAATGTGTGCATTCAACTTACAGAGTTAAACTCGTGTGTTGAAGGGGAAGTCTGGAAACGCTTTCTGTGGAGAGATCTCAAAACAGGCATTTCCAGCACTATTCCCGCATATAACGAAATAGCAGTAAAACTCTGCCTAAAACACAGAAGAAACGTATCCTTCAATCTGCTCTGCTGTGCGTTTGTTCAGCTAAGTGAGTTAAATCTCCCTTTAGATTCAGGAGTTAGAAACACGTTTCTGGTAAGAGCTGCGTTTGGACATTTCTCAGTGAATGGGAGTATATGCTGTAAGGAGAACTGTCTGCTTCTAAAACCAAAACGGAGCTACCTAACAGAACGGTCTTCAATGTGTGCATTCAACTTACAGAGTTAAACTCGTGTGTTGAAGGGGAAGTCTGGAAACGCTTTCTGTGGAGAGATCTCAAAACAGGCATTTCCAGCACTATTCCCGCATATAACGAAATAGCAGTAAAACTCTGCCTAAAACACAGAAGAAACGTATCCTTCAATCTGCTCTGCTGTGCGTTTGTTCAGCTAAGTGAGTTAAATCTCCCTTTAGATTCAGGAGTTAGAAACACGTTTCTGGTAAGAGCTGCGTTTGGACATTTCTCAGTGAATGGGAGTATATGCTGTAAGGAGAACTGTCTGCTTCTAAAACCAAAACGGAGCTACCTAACAGAACGGTCTTCAATGTGTGCATTCAACTTACAGAGTTAAACTCGTGTGTTGAAGGGGAAGTCTGGAAACGCTTTCTGTGGAGAGATCTCAAAACAGGCATTTCCAGCACTATTCCCGCATATAACGAAATAGCAGTAAAACTCTGCCTAAAACACAGAAGAAACGTATCCTTCAATCTGCTCTGCTGTGCGTTTGTTCAGCTAAGTGAGTTAAATCTCCCTTTAGATTCAGGAGTTAGAAACACGTTTCTGGTAAGAGCTGCGTTTGGACATTTCTCAGTGAATGGGAGTATATGCTGTAAGGAGAACTGTCTGCTTCTAAAACCAAAACGGAGCTACCTAACAGAACGGTCTTCAATGTGTGCATTCAACTTACAGAGTTAAACTCGTGTGTTGAAGGGGAAGTCTGGAAACGCTTTCTGTGGAGAGATCTCAAAACAGGCATTTCCAGCACTATTCCCGCATATAACGAAATAGCAGTAAAACTCTGCCTAAAACACAGAAGAAACGTATCCTTCAATCTGCTCTGCTGTGCGTTTGTTCAGCTAAGTGAGTTAAATCTCCCTTTAGATTCAGGAGTTAGAAACACGTTTCTGGTAAGAGCTGCGTTTGGACATTTCTCAGTGAATGGGAGTATATGCTGTAAGGAGAACTGTCTGCTTCTAAAACCAAAACGGAGCTACCTAACAGAACGGTCTTCAATGTGTGCATTCAACTTACAGAGTTAAACTCGTGTGTTGAAGGGGAAGTCTGGAAACGCTTTCTGTGGAGAGATCTCAAAACAGGCATTTCCAGCACTATTCCCGCATATAACGAAATAGCAGTAAAACTCTGCCTAAAACACAGAAGAAACGTATCCTTCAATCTGCTCTGCTGTGCGTTTGTTCAGCTAAGTGAGTTAAATCTCCCTTTAGATTCAGGAGTTAGAAACACGTTTCTGGTAAGAGCTGCGTTTGGACATTTCTCAGTGAATGGGAGTATATGCTGTAAGGAGAACTGTCTGCTTCTAAAACCAAAACGGAGCTACCTAACAGAACGGTCTTCAATGTGTGCATTCAACTTACAGAGTTAAACTCGTGTGTTGAAGGGGAAGTCTGGAAACGCTTTCTGTGGAGAGATCTCAAAACAGGCATTTCCAGCACTATTCCCGCATATAACGAAATAGCAGTAAAACTCTGCCTAAAACACAGAAGAAACGTATCCTTCAATCTGCTCTGCTGTGCGTTTGTTCAGCTAAGTGAGTTAAATCTCCCTTTAGATTCAGGAGTTAGAAACACGTTTCTGGTAAGAGCTGCGTTTGGACATTTCTCAGTGAATGGGAGTATATGCTGTAAGGAGAACTGTCTGCTTCTAAAACCAAAACGGAGCTACCTAACAGAACGGTCTTCAATGTGTGCATTCAACTTACAGAGTTAAACTCGTGTGTTGAAGGGGAAGTCTGGAAACGCTTTCTGTGGAGAGATCTCAAAACAGGCATTTCCAGCACTATTCCCGCATATAACGAAATAGCAGTAAAACTCTGCCTAAAACACAGAAGAAACGTATCCTTCAATCTGCTCTGCTGTGCGTTTGTTCAGCTAAGTGAGTTAAATCTCCCTTTAGATTCAGGAGTTAGAAACACGTTTCTGGTAAGAGCTGCGTTTGGACATTTCTCAGTGAATGGGAGTATATGCTGTAAGGAGAACTGTCTGCTTCTAAAACCAAAACGGAGCTACCTAACAGAACGGTCTTCAATGTGTGCATTCAACTTACAGAGTTAAACTCGTGTGTTGAAGGGGAAGTCTGGAAACGCTTTCTGTGGAGAGATCTCAAAACAGGCATTTCCAGCACTATTCCCGCATATAACGAAATAGCAGTAAAACTCTGCCTAAAACACAGAAGAAACGTATCCTTCAATCTGCTCTGCTGTGCGTTTGTTCAGCTAAGTGAGTTAAATCTCCCTTTAGATTCAGGAGTTAGAAACACGTTTCTGGTAAGAGCTGCGTTTGGACATTTCTCAGTGAATGGGAGTATATGCTGTAAGGAGAACTGTCTGCTTCTAAAACCAAAACGGAGCTACCTAACAGAACGGTCTTCAATGTGTGCATTCAACTTACAGAGTTAAACTCGTGTGTTGAAGGGGAAGTCTGGAAACGCTTTCTGTGGAGAGATCTCAAAACAGGCATTTCCAGCACTATTCCCGCATATAACGAAATAGCAGTAAAACTCTGCCTAAAACACAGAAGAAACGTATCCTTCAATCTGCTCTGCTGTGCGTTTGTTCAGCTAAGTGAGTTAAATCTCCCTTTAGATTCAGGAGTTAGAAACACGTTTCTGGTAAGAGCTGCGTTTGGACATTTCTCAGTGAATGGGAGTATATGCTGTAAGGAGAACTGTCTGCTTCTAAAACCAAAACGGAGCTACCTAACAGAACGGTCTTCAATGTGTGCATTCAACTTACAGAGTTAAACTCGTGTGTTGAAGGGGAAGTCTGGAAACGCTTTCTGTGGAGAGATCTCAAAACAGGCATTTCCAGCACTATTCCCGCATATAACGAAATAGCAGTAAAACTCTGCCTAAAACACAGAAGAAACGTATCCTTCAATCTGCTCTGCTGTGCGTTTGTTCAGCTAAGTGAGTTAAATCTCCCTTTAGATTCAGGAGTTAGAAACACGTTTCTGGTAAGAGCTGCATTTGGACATTTCTCAGTGAATGGGAGTATATGCTGTAAGGAGAACTGTCTGCTTCTAAAACCAAAACGGAGCTACCTAACAGAACGGTCTTCAATGTGTGCATTCAACTTACAGAGTTAAACTCGTGTGTTGAAGGGGAAGTCTGGAAACGCTTTCTGTGGAGAGATCTCAAAACAGGCATTTCCAGCACTATTCCCGCATATAACGAAATAGCAGTAAAACTCTGCCTAAAACACAGAAGAAACGTATCCTTCAATCTGCTCTGCTGTGCGTTTGTTCAGCTAAGTGAGTTAAATCTCCCTTTAGATTCAGGAGTTAGAAACACGTTTCTGGTAAGAGCTGCGTTTGGACATTTCTCAGTGAATGGGAGTATATGCTGTAAGGAGAACTGTCTGCTTCTAAAACCAAAACGGAGCTACCTAACAGAACGGTCTTCAATGTGTGCATTCAACTTACAGAGTTAAACTCGTGTGTTGAAGGGGAAGTCTGGAAACGCTTTCTGTGGAGAGATCTCAAAACAGGCATTTCCAGCACTATTCCCGCATATAACGAAATAGCAGTAAAACTCTGCCTAAAACACAGAAGAAACGTATCCTTCAATCTGCTCTGCTGTGCGTTTGTTCAGCTAAGTGAGTTAAATCTCCCTTTAGATTCAGGAGTTAGAAACACGTTTCTGGTAAGAGCTGCGTTTGGACATTTCTCAGTGAATGGGAGTATATGCTGTAAGGAGAACTGTCTGCTTCTAAAACCAAAACGGAGCTACCTAACAGAACGGTCTTCAATGTGTGCATTCAACTTACAGAGTTAAACTCGTGTGTTGAAGGGGAAGTCTGGAAACGCTTTCTGTGGAGAGATCTCAAAACAGGCATTTCCAGCACTATTCCCGCATATAACGAAATAGCAGTAAAACTCTGCCTAAAACACAGAAGAAACGTATCCTTCAATCTGCTCTGCTGTGCGTTTGTTCAGCTAAGTGAGTTAAATCTCCCTTTAGATTCAGGAGTTAGAAACACGTTTCTGGTAAGAGCTGCGTTTGGACATTTCTCAGTGAATGGGAGTATATGCTGTAAGGAGAACTGTCTGCTTCTAAAACCAAAACGGAGCTACCTAACAGAATGGTCTTCAATGTGTGCATTCAACTTACAGAGTTAAACTCGTGTGTTGAAGGGGAAGTCTGGAAACGCTTTCTGTGGAGAGATCTCAAAACAGGCATTTCCAGCACTATTCCCGCATATAACGAAATAGCAGTAAAACTCTGCCTAAAACACAGAAGAAACGTATCCTTCAATCTGCTCTGCTGTGCGTTTGTTCAGCTAAGTGAGTTAAATCTCCCTTTAGATTCAGGAGTTAGAAACACGTTTCTGGTAAGAGCTGCGTTTGGACATTTCTCAGTGAATGGGAGTATATGCTGTAAGGAGAACTGTCTGCTTCTAAAACCAAAACGGAGCTACCTAACAGAACGGTCTTCAATGTGTGCATTCAACTTACAGAGTTAAACTCGTGTGTTGAAGGGGAAGTCTGGAAACGCTTTCTGTGGAGAGATCTCAAAACAGGCATTTCCAGCACTATTCCCGCATATAACGAAATAGCAGTAAAACTCTGCCTAAAACACAGAAGAAACGTATCCTTCAATCTGCTCTGCTGTGCGTTTGTTCAGCTAAGTGAGTTAAATCTCCCTTTAGATTCAGGAGTTAGAAACTCGTTTCTGGTAAGAGCTGCGTTTGGACATTTCTCAGTGAATGGGAGTATATGCTGTAAGGAGAACTGTCTGCTTCTAAAACCAAAACGGAGCTACCTAACAGAACGGTCTTCAATGTGTGCATTCAACTTACAGAGTTAAACTCGTGTGTTGAAGGGGAAGTCTGGAAACGCTTTCTGTGGAGAGATCTCAAAACAGGCATTTCCAGCACTATTCCCGCATATAACGAAATAGCAGTAAAACTCTGCCTAAAACACAGAAGAAACGTATCCTTCAATCTGCTCTGCTGTGCGTTTGTTCAGCTAAGTGAGTTAAATCTCCCTTTAGATTCAGGAGTTAGAAACACGTTTCTGGTAAGAGCTGCGTTTGGACATTTCTCAGTGAATGGGAGTATATGCTGTAAGGAGAACTGTCTGCTTCTAAAACCAAAACGGAGCTACCTAACAGAACGGTCTTCAATGTGTGCATTCAACTTACAGAGTTAAACTCGTGTGTTGAAGGGGAAGTCTGGAAACGCTTTCTGTGGAGAGATCTCAAAACAGGCATTTCCAGCACTATTCCCGCATATAACGAAATAGCAGTAAAACTCTGCCTAAAACACAGAAGAAACGTATTCTTCAATCTGCTCTGCTGTGCGTTTGTTCAGCTAAGTGAGTTAAATCTCCCTTTAGATTCAGGAGTTAGAAACACGTTTCTGGTAAGAGCTGCGTTTGGACATTTCTCAGTGAATGGGAGTATATGCTGTAAGGAGAACTGTCTGCTTCTAAAACCAAAACGGAGCTACCTAACAGAACGGTCTTCAATGTGTGCATTCAACTTACAGAGTTAAACTCGTGTGTTGAAGGGGAAGTCTGGAAACGCTTTCTGTGGAGAGATCTCAAAACAGGCATTTCCAGGCATTTCCAGCACTATTCCCGCATATAACGAAATAGCAGTAAAACTCTGCCTAAAACACAGAAGAAACGTATCCTTCAATCTGCTCTGCTGTGCGTTTGTTCAGCTAAGTGAGTTAAATCTCCCTTTAGATTCAGGAGTTAGAAACACGTTTCTGGTAAGAGCTGCGTTTGGACATTTCTCAGTGAATGGGAGTATATGCTGTAAGGAGAACTGTCTGCTTCTAAAACCAAAACGGAGCTACCTAACAGAACGGTCTTCAATGTGTGCATTCAACTTACAGAGTTAAACTCGTGTGTTGAAGGGGAAGTCTGGAAACGCTTTCTGTGGAGAGATCTCAAAACAGGCATTTCCAGCACTATTCCCGCATATAACGAAATAGCAGTAAAACTCTGCCTAAAACACAGAAGAAACGTATCCTTCAATCTGCTCTGCTGTGCGTTTGTTCAGCTAAGTGAGTTAAATCTCCCTTTAGATTCAGGAGTTAGAAACACGTTTCTGGTAAGAGCTGCGTTTGGACATTTCTCAGTGAATGGGAGTATATGCTGTAAGGAGAACTGTCTGCTTCTAAAACCAAAACGGAGCTACCTAACAGAACGGTCTTCAATGTGTGCATTCAACTTACAGAGTTAAACTCGTGTGTTGAAGGGGAAGTCTGGAAACGCTTTCTGTGGAGAGATCTCAAAACAGGCATTTCCAGCACTATTCCCGCATATAACGAAATAGCAGTAAAACTCTGCCTAAAACACAGAAGAAACGTATCCTTCAATCTGCTCTGCTGTGCGTTTGTTCAGCTAAGTGAGTTAAATCTCCCTTTAGATTCAGGAGTTAGAAACACGTTTCTGGTAAGAGCTGCGTTTGGACATTTCTCAGTGAATGGGAGTATATGCTGTAAGGAGAACTGTCTGCTTCTAAAACCAAAACGGAGCTACCTAACAGAACGGTCTTCAATGTGTGCATTCAACTTACAGAGTTAAACTCGTGTGTTGAAGGGGAAGTCTGGAAACGCTTTCTGTGGAGAGATCTCAAAACAGGCATTTCCAGCACTATTCCCGCATATAACGAAATAGCAGTAAAACTCTGCCTAAAACACAGAAGAAACGTATCCTTCAATCTGCTCTGCTGTGCGTTTGTTCAGCTAAGTGAGTTAAATCTCCCTTTAGATTCAGGAGTTAGAAACACGTTTCTGGTAAGAGCTGCGTTTGGACATTTCTCAGTGAATGGGAGTATATGCTGTAAGGAGAACTGTCTGCTTCTAAAACCAAAACGGAGCTACCTAACAGAACGGTCTTCAATGTGTGCATTCAACTTACAGAGTTAAACTCGTGTGTTGAAGGGGAAGTCTGGAAACGCTTTCTGTGGAGAGATCTCAAAACAGGCATTTCCAGCACTATTCCCGCATATAACGAAATAGCAGTAAAACTCTGCCTAAAACACAGAAGAAACGTATCCTTCAATCTGCTCTGCTGTGCGTTTGTTCAGCTAAGTGAGTTAAATCTCCCTTTAGATTCAGGAGTTAGAAACACGTTTCTGGTAAGAGCTGCATTTGGACATTTCTCAGTGAATGGGAGTATATGCTGTAAGGAGAACTGTCTGCTTCTAAAACCAAAACGGAGCTACCTAACAGAACGGTCTTCAATGTGTGCATTCAACTTACAGAGTTAAACTCGTGTGTTGAAGGGGAAGTCTGGAAACGCTTTCTGTGGAGAGATCTCAAAACAGGCATTTCCAGCACTATTCCCGCATATAACGAAATAGCAGTAAAACTCTGCCTAAAACACAGAAGAAACGTATCCTTCAATCTGCTCTGCTGTGCGTTTGTTCAGCTAAGTGAGTTAAATCTCCCTTTAGATTCAGGAGTTAGAAACACGTTTCTGGTAAGAGCTGCGTTTGGACATTTCTCAGTGAATGGGAGTATATGCTGTAAGGAGAACTGTCTGCTTCTAAAACCAAAACGGAGCTACCTAACAGAACGGTCTTCAATGTGTGCATTCAACTTACAGAGTTAAACTCGTGTGTTGAAGGGGAAGTCTGGAAACGCTTTCTGTGGAGAGATCTCAAAACAGGCATTTCCAGCACTATTCCCGCATATAACGAAATAGCAGTAAAACTCTGCCTAAAACACAGAAGAAACGTATCCTTCAATCTGCTCTGCTGTGCGTTTGTTCAGCTAAGTGAGTTAAATCTCCCTTTAGATTCAGGAGTTAGAAACACGTTTCTGGTAAGAGCTGCGTTTGGACATTTCTCAGTGAATGGGAGTATATGCTGTAAGGAGAACTGTCTGCTTCTAAAACCAAAACGGAGCTACCTAACAGAACGGTCTTCAATGTGTGCATTCAACTTACAGAGTTAAACTCGTGTGTTGAAGGGGAAGTCTGGAAACGCTTTCTGTGGAGAGATCTCAAAACAGGCATTTCCAGCACTATTCCCGCATATAACGAAATAGCAGTAAAACTCTGCCTAAAACACAGAAGAAACGTATCCTTCAATCTGCTCTGCTGTGCGTTTGTTCAGCTAAGTGAGTTAAATCTCCCTTTAGATTCAGGAGTTAGAAACACGTTTCTGGTAAGAGCTGCGTTTGGACATTTCTCAGTGAATGGGAGTATATGCTGTAAGGAGAAATGTCTGCTTCTAAAACCAAAACGGAGCTACCTAACAGAACGGTCTTCAATGTGTGCATTCAACTTACAGAGTTAAACTCGTGTGTTGAAGGGGAAGTCTGGAAACGCTTTCTGTGGAGAGATCTCAAAACAGGCATTTCCAGGCATTTCCAGCACTATTCCCGCATATAACGAAATAGCAGTAAAACTCTGCCTAAAACACAGAAGAAACGTATCCTTCAATCTGCTCTGCTGTGCGTTTGTTCAGCTAAGTGAGTTAAATCTCCCTTTAGATTCAGGAGTTAGAAACACGTTTCTGGTAAGAGCTGCGTTTGGACATTTCTCAGTGAATGGGAGTATATGCTGTAAGGAGAACTGTCTGCTTCTAAAACCAAAACGGAGCTACCTAACAGAACGGTCTTCAATGTGTGCATTCAACTTACAGAGTTAAACTCGTGTGTTGAAGGGGAAGTCTGGAAACGCTTTCTGTGGAGAGATCTCAAAACAGGCATTTCCAGCACTATTTCCGCATATAATGAAATAGCAGTAAAACTCTGCCTAAAACACAGAAGAAACGTATCCTTCAATCTGCTCTGCTGTGCGTTTGTTCAGCTAAGTGAGTTAAATCTCCCTTTAGATTCAGGTGTTAGAAACACGTTTCTGGTAAGAGCTGCGTTTGGACATTTCTCAGTGAATGGGAGTATATGCTGTAAGGAGAACTGTCTGCTTCTAAAACCAAAACGGAGCTACCTAACAGAACGGTCTTCAATGTGTGCATTCAACTTACAGAGTTAAACTCGTGTGTTGAAGGGGAAGTCTGGAAACGCTTTCTGTGGAGAGATCTCAAAACAGGCATTTCCAGGCATTTCCAGCACTATTCCCGCATATAACGAAATAGCAGTAAAACTCTGCCTAAAACACAGAAGAAACGTATCCTTCAATCTGCTCTGCTGTGCGTTTGTTCAGCTAAGTGAGTTAAATCTCCCTTTAGATTCAGGAGTTAGAAACACGTTTCTGGTAAGAGCTGCGTTTGGACATTTCTCAGTGAATGGGAGTATATGCTGTAAGGAGAACTGTCTGCTTCTAAAACCAAAACGGAGCTACCTAACAGAACGGTCTTCAATGTGTGCATTCAACTTACAGAGTTAAACTCGTGTGTTGAAGGGGAAGTCTGGAAACGCTTTCTGTGGAGAGATCTCAAAACAGGCATTTCCAGCACTATTCCCGCATATAACGAAATAGCAGTAAAACTCTGCCTAAAACACAGAAGAAACGTATCCTTCAATCTGCTCTGCTGTGCGTTTGTTCAGCTAAGTGAGTTAAATCTCCCTTTAGATTCAGGAGTTAGAAACACGTTTCTGGTAAGAGCTGCGTTTGGACATTTCTCAGTGAATGGGAGTATATGCTGTAAGGAGAACTGTCTGCTTCTAAAACCAAAACGGAGCTACCTAACAGAACGGTCTTCAATGTGTGCATTCAACTTACAGAGTTAAACTCGTGTGTTGAAGGGGAAGTCTGGAAACGCTTTCTGTGGAGAGATCTCAAAACAGGCATTTCCAGCACTGTTCCCGCATATAACGAAATAGCAGTAAAACTCTGCCTAAAACACAGAAGAAACGTATCCTTCAATCTGCTCTGCTGTGCGTTTGTTCAGCTAAGTGAGTTAAATCTCCCTTTAGATTCAGGAGTTAGAAACACGTTTCTGGTAAGAGCTGCGTTTGGACATTTCTCAGTGAATGGGAGTATATGCTGTAAGGAGAACTGTCTGCTTCTAAAACCAAAACGGAGCTACCTAACAGAACGGTCTTCAATGTGTGCATTCAACTTACAGAGTTAAACTCGTGTGTTGAAGGGGAAGTCTGGAAACGCTTTCTGTGGAGAGATCTCAAAACAGGCATTTCCAGCACTATTCCCGCATATAACGAAATAGCAGTAAAACTCTGCCTAAAACACAGAAGAAACGTATCCTTCAATCTGCTCTGCTGTGCGTTTGTTCAGCTAAGTGAGTTAAATCTCCCTTTAGATTCAGGAGTTAGAAACACGTTTCTGGTAAGAGCTGCATTTGGACATTTCTCAGTGAATGGGAGTATATGCTGTAAGGAGAACTGTCTGCTTCTAAAACCAAAACCGAGCTACCTAACAGAACGGTCTTCAATGTGTGCATTCAACTTACAGAGTTAAACTCGTGTGTTGAAGGGGAAGTCTGGAAACGCTTTCTGTGGAGAGATCTCAAAACAGGCATTTCCAGCACTATTTCCGCATATAAGGAAATAGCAGTAAAACTCTGCCTAAAACACAGAAGAAACGTATCCTTCAATCTGCTCTGCTGTGCGTTTGTTCAGCTAAGTGAGTTAAATCTCCCTTTAGATTCAGGTGTTAGAAACACGTTTCTGGTAAGAGCTGCGTTTGGACATTTCTCAGTGAATGGGAGTATATGCTGTAAGGAGAACTGTCTGCTTCTAAAACCAAAACGGAGCTACCTAACAGAACGGTCTTCAATGTGTGCATTCAACTTACAGAGTTAAACTCGTGTGTTGAAGGGGAAGTCTGGAAACGCTTTCTGTGGAGAGATCTCAAAACAGGCATTTCCAGGCATTTCCAGCACTATTCCCGCATATAACGAAATAGCAGTAAAACTCTGCCTAAAACACAGAAGAAACGTATCCTTCAATCTGCTCTGCTGTGCGTTTGTTCAGCTAAGTGAGTTAAATCTCCCTTTAGATTCAGGAGTTAGAAACACGTTTCTGGTAAGAGCTGCGTTTGGACATTTCTCAGTGAATGGGAGTATATGCTGTAAGGAGAACTGTCTGCTTCTAAAACCAAAACGGAGCTACCTAACAGAACGGTCTTCAATGTGTGCATTCAACTTACAGAGTTAAACTCGTGTGTTGAAGGGGAAGTCTGGAAACGCTTTCTGTGGAGAGATCTCAAAACAGGCATTTCCAGCACTATTCCCGCATATAACGAAATAGCAGTAAAACTCTGCCTAAAACACAGAAGAAACGTATCCTTCAATCTGCTCTGCTGTGCGTTTGTTCAGCTAAGTGAGGTAAATCTCCCTTTAGATTCAGGAGTTAGAAACACGTTTCTGGTAAGAGCTGCGTTTGGACATTTCTCAGTGAATGGGAGTATATGCTGTAAGGAGAACTGTCTGCTTCTAAAACCAAAACGGAGCTACCTAACAGAACGGTCTTCAATGTGTGCATTCAACTTACAGAGTTAAACTCGTGTGTTGAAGGGGAAGTCTGGAAACGCTTTCTGTGGAGAGATCTCAAAACAGGCATTTCCAGCACTATTCCCGCATATAACGAAATAGCAGTAAAACTCTGCCTAAAACACAGAAGAAACGTATCCTTCAATCTGCTCTGCTGTGCGTTTGTTCAGCTAAGTGAGTTAAATCTCCCTTTAGATTCAGGAGTTAGAAACACGTTTCTGGTAAGAGCTGCGTTTGGACATTTCTCAGTGAATGGGAGTATATGCTGTAAGGAGAACTGTCTGCTTCTAAAACCAAAACGGAGCTACCTAACAGAACGGTCTTCAATGTGTGCATTCAACTTACAGAGTTAAACTCGTGTGTTGAAAGGGAAGTCTGGAAACGCTTTCTGTGGAGAGATCTCAAAACAGGCATTTCCAGCACTATTCCCGCATATAACGAAATAGCAGTAAAACTCTGCCTAAGACACAGAAGAATCGTATCCTTCAATCTGCTCTGCTGTGCGTTTGTTCAGCTAAGTGAGTTAAATCTCCCTTTAGATTCAGGAGTTAGAAACACGATTCTGGTAAGAGCTGCGTTTGGACATTTCTCAGTGAATGGGAGTATATGCTGTAAGGAGAACTGTCTGCTTCTAAAACCAAAACGGAGCTACCTAACAGAACGGTCTTCAATGTGTGCATTCAACTTACAGAGTTAAACTCGTGTGTTGAAGGGGAAGTCTGGAAACGCTTTCTGTGGAGAGATCTCAAAACAGGCATTTCCAGGCATTTCCAGCACTATTCCCGCATATAACGAAATAGCAGTAAAACTCTGCCTAAAACACAGAAGAAACGTATCCTTCAATCTGCTCTGCTGTGCGTTTGTTCAGCTAAGTGAGTTAAATCTCCCTTTAGATTCAGGAGTTAGAAACACGTTTCTGGTAAGAGCTGCGTTTGGACATTTCTCAGTGAATGGGAGTATATGCTGTAAGGAGAACTGTCTGCTTCTAAAACCAAAACGGAGCTACCTAACAGAACGGTCTTCAATGTGTGCATTCAACTTACAGTGTTAAACTCGTGTGTTGAAGGGGAAGATTGGAAACGCTTTCTGTGGAGAGATCTCAAAACAGGCATTTCCAGCACTATTCCCGCATATAACGAAATAGCAGTAAAACTCTGCCTAAAACACAGAAGAAACGTATCCTTCAATCTGCTCTGCTGTGCGTTTGTTCAGCTAAGTGAGTTAAATCTCCCTTTAGATTCAGGAGTTAGAAACACGTTTCTGGTAAGAGCTGCGTTTGGACATTTCTCAGTGAATGGGAGTATATGCTGTAAGGAGAACTGTCTGCTTCTAAAACCAAAACGGAGCTACCTAACAGAACGGTCTTCAATGTGTGCATTCAACTTACAGAGTTAAACTCGTGTGTTGAAGGGGAAGCCTGGAAACGCTTTCTGTGGATAGATCTCAAAACAGGCATTTCCAGCACTATTCCCGCATATAACGAAATAGCAGTAAAACTCTGCCTAAAACACAGAAGAAACGTATCCTTCAATCTGCTCTGCTGTGCGTTTGGTCAGCTAAGTGAGTTAAATCTCCCTTTAGATTCAGGAGTTAGAAACACGTTTCTGGTAAGAGCTGCGTTTGGACATTTCTCAGTGAATGGGAGTATATGCTGTAAGGAGAACTGTCTGCTTCTAAAACCAAAACGGAGCTACCTAACAGAACGGTCTTCAATGTGTGCATTCAACTTACAGAGTTAAACTCGTGTGTTGAAGGGGAAGTCTGGAAACGCTTTCTGTGGAGAGATCTCAAAACAGGCATTTCCAGGCATTTCCAGCACTATTCCCGCATATAACGAAATAGCAGTAAAACTCTGCCTAAAACACAGAAGAAACGTATCCTTCAATCTGCTCTGCTGTGCGTTTGTTCAGCTAAGTGAGTTAAATTTCCCTTTAGATTCAGGAGTTAGAAACACGTTTCTGGTAAGAGCTGCGTTTGGACATTTCTCAGTGAATGGGAGTATATGCTGTAAGGAGAACTGTCTGCTTCTAAAACCAAAACGGAGCTACCTAACAGAACGGTCTTCAATGTGTGCATTCAACTTACAGAGTTAAACTCGTGTGTTGAAGGGGAAGTCTGGAAACGCTTTCTGTGGAGAGATCTCAAAACAGGCATTTCCAGGCATTTCCAGCACTATTCCCGCATATAACGAAATAGCAGTAAAACTCTGCCTAAAACACAGAAGAAACGTATCCTTCAATCTGCTCTGCTGTGCGTTTGTTCAGCTAAGTGAGTTAAATCTCCCTTTAGATTCAGGAGTTAGAAACACGTTTCTGGTAAGAGCTGCGTTTGGACATTTCTCAGTGAATGGGAGTATATGCTGTAAGGAGAACTGTCTGCTTCTAAAACCAAAACGGAGCTACCTAACAGAACGGTCTTCAATGTGTGCATTCAACTTACAGAGTTAAACTCGTGTGTTGAAGGGGAAGTCTGGAAACGCTTTCTGTGGAGAGATCTCAAAACAGGCATTTCCAGCACTATTCCCGCATATAACGAAATAGCAGTAAAACTCTGCCTAAAACACAGAAGAAACGTATCCTTCAATCTGCTCTGCTGTGCGTTTGTTCAGCTAAGTGAGTTAAATCTCCCTTTAGATTCAGGAGTTAGAAACACGTTTCTGGTAAGAGCTGCGTTTGGACATTTCTCAGTGAATGGGAGTATATGCTGTAAGGAGAACTGTCTGCTTCTAAAACCAAAACGGAGCTACCTAACAGAACGGTCTTCAATGTGTGCATTCAGCTTACAGAGTTAAACTCGTGTGTTGAAGGGGAAGTCTGGAAACGCTTTCTGTGGAGAGATCTCAAAACAGGCATTTCCAGCACTGTTCCCGCATATAACGAAATAGCAGTAAAACTCTGCCTAAAACACAGAAGAAACGTATCCTTCAATCTGCTCTGCTGTGCGTTTGTTCAGCTAAGTGAGTTAAATCTCCCTTTAGATTCAGGAGTTAGAAACACGTTTCTGGTAAGAGCTGCGTTTGGACATTTCTCAGTGAATGGGAGTATATGCTGTAAGGAGAACTGTCTGCTTCTAAAACCAAAACGGAGCTACCTAACAGAACGGTCTTCAATGTGTGCATTCAACTTACAGAGTTAAACTCGTGTGTTGAAGGGGAAGTCTGGAAACGCTTTCTGTGGAGAGATCTCAAAACAGGCATTTCCAGCACTATTCCCGCATATAACGAAATAGCAGTAAAACTCTGCCTAAAACACAGAAGAAACGTATCCTTCAATCTGCTCTGCTGTGCGTTTGTTCAGCTAAGTGAGTTAAATCTCCCTTTAGATTCAGGAGTTAGAAACACGTTTCTGGTAAGAGCTGCATTTGGACATTTCTCAGTGAATGGGAGTATATGCTGTAAGGAGAACTGTCTGCTTCTAAAACCAAAACCGAGCTACCTAACAGAACGGTCTTCAATGTGTGCATTCAACTTACAGAGTTAAACTCGTGTGTTGAAGGGGAAGTCTGGAAACGCTTTCTGTGGAGAGATCTCAAAACAGGCATTTCCAGCACTATTTCCGCATATAAGGAAATAGCAGTAAAACTCTGCCTAAAACACAGAAGAAACGTATCCTTCAATCTGCTCTGCTGTGCGTTTGTTCAGCTAAGTGAGTTAAATCTCCCTTTAGATTCAGGTGTTAGAAACACGTTTCTGGTAAGAGCTGCGTTTGGACATTTCTCAGTGAATGGGAGTATATGCTGTAAGGAGAACTGTCTGCTTCTAAAACCAAAACGGAGCTACCTAACAGAACGGTCTTCAATGTGTGCATTCAACTTACAGAGTTAAACTCGTGTGTTGAAGGGGAAGTCTGGAAACGCTTTCTGTGGAGAGATCTCAAAACAGGCATTTCCAGGCATTTCCAGCACTATTCCCGCATATAACGAAATAGCAGTAAAACTCTGCCTAAAACACAGAAGAAACGTATCCTTCAATCTGCTCTGCTGTGCGTTTGTTCAGCTAAGTGAGTTAAATCTCCCTTTAGATTCAGGAGTTAGAAACACGTTTCTGGTAAGAGCTGCGTTTGGACATTTCTCAGTGAATGGGAGTATATGCTGTAAGGAGAACTGTCTGCTTCTAAAACCAAAACGGAGCTACCTAACAGAACGGTCTTCAATGTGTGCATTCAACTTACAGAGTTAAACTCGTGTGTTGAAGGGGAAGTCTGGAAACGCTTTCTGTGGAGAGATCTCAAAACAGGCATTTCCAGCACTATTCCCGCATATAACGAAATAGCAGTAAAACTCTGCCTAAAACACAGAAGAAACGTATCCTTCAATCTGCTCTGCTGTGCGTTTGTTCAGCTAAGTGAGGTAAATCTCCCTTTAGATTCAGGAGTTAGAAACACGTTTCTGGTAAGAGCTGCGTTTGGACATTTCTCAGTGAATGGGAGTATATGCTGTAAGGAGAACTGTCTGCTTCTAAAACCAAAACGGAGCTACCTAACAGAACGGTCTTCAATGTGTGCATTCAACTTACAGAGTTAAACTCGTGTGTTGAAGGGGAAGTCTGGAAACGCTTTCTGTGGAGAGATCTCAAAACAGGCATTTCCAGCACTATTCCCACATATAACGAAATAGCAGTAAAACTCTGCCTAAAACACAGAAGAAACGTATCCTTCAATCTGCTCTGCTGTGCGTTTGTTCAGCTAAGTGAGTTAAATCTCCCTTTAGATTCAGGAGTTAGAAACACGTTTCTGGTAAGAGCTGCGTTTGGACATTTCTCAGTGAATGGGAGTATATGCTGTAAGGAGAACTGTCTGCTTCTAAAACCAAAACGGAGCTACCTAACAGAACGGTCTTCAATGTGTGCATTCAACTTACAGAGTTAAACTCGTGTGTTGAAAGGGAAGTCTGGAAACGCTTTCTGTGGAGAGATCTCAAAACAGGCATTTCCAGCACTATTCCCGCATATAACGAAATAGCAGTAAAACTCTGCCTAAGACACAGAAGAATCGTATCCTTCAATCTGCTCTGCTGTGCGTTTGTTCAGCTAAGTGAGTTAAATCTCCCTTTAGATTCAGGAGTTAGAAACACGATTCTGGTAAGAGCTGCGTTTGGACATTTCTCAGTGAATGGGAGTATATGCTGTAAGGAGAACTGTCTGCTTCTAAAACCAAAACGGAGCTACCTAACAGAACGGTCTTCAATGTGTGCATTCAACTTACAGAGTTAAACTCGTGTGTTGAAGGGGAAGTCTGGAAACGCTTTCTGTGGAGAGATCTCAAAACAGGCATTTCCAGGCATTTCCAGCACTATTCCCGCATATAACGAAATAGCAGTAAAACTCTGCCTAAAACACAGAAGAAACGTATCCTTCAATCTGCTCTGCTGTGCGTTTGTTCAGCTAAGTGAGTTAAATCTCCCTTTAGATTCAGGAGTTAGAAACACGTTTCTGGTAAGAGCTGCGTTTGGACATTTCTCAGTGAATGGGAGTATATGCTGTAAGGAGAACTGTCTGCTTCTAAAACCAAAACGGAGCTACCTAACAGAACGGTCTTCAATGTGTGCATTCAACTTACAGTGTTAAACTCGTGTGTTGAAGGGGAAGATTGGAAACGCTTTCTGTGGAGAGATCTCAAAACAGGCATTTCCAGCACTATTCCCGCATATAACGAAATAGCAGTAAAACTCTGCCTAAAACACAGAAGAAACGTATCCTTCAATCTGCTCTGCTGTGCGTTTGTTCAGCTAAGTGAGTTAAATCTCCCTTTAGATTCAGGAGTTAGAAACACGTTTCTGGTAAGAGCTGCGTTTGGACATTTCTCAGTGAATGGGAGTATATGCTGTAAGGAGAACTGTCTGCTTCTAAAACCAAAACGGAGCTACCTAACAGAACGGTCTTCAATGTGTGCATTCAACTTACAGAGTTAAACTCGTGTGTTGAAGGGGAAGTCTGGAAACGGTTTCTGTGGAGAGATCTCAAAACAGGCATTTCCAGGCATTTCCAGCACTATTCCCGCATATAACGAAATAGCAGTAAAACTCTGCCTAAAACACAGAAGAAACGTATCCTTCAATCTGCTCTGCTGTGCGTTTGTTCAGCTAAGTGAGTTAAATCTCCCTTTAGATTCAGGAGTTAGAAACACGTTTCTGGTAAGAGCTGCGTTTGGACATTTCTCAGTGAATGGGAGTATATGCTGTAAGGAGAACTGTCTGCTTCTAAAACCAAAACGGAGCTACCTAACAGAACGGTCTTCAATGTGTGCATTCAACTTACAGAGTTAAACTCGTGTGTTGAAGGGGAAGTCTGGAAACGCTTTCTGTGGAGAGATCTCAAAACAGGCATTTCCAGCACTATTCCCGCATATAACGAAATAGCAGTAAAACTCTGCCTAAAACACAGAAGAAACGTATCCTTCAATCTGCTCTGCTGTGCGTTTGTTCAGCTAAGTGAGTTAAATCTCCCTTTAGATTCAGGAGTTAGAAACACGTTTCTGGTAAGAGCTGCGTTTGGACATTTCTAAGTGAATGGGAGTATATGCTGTAAGGAGAACTGTCTGCTTCTAAAACCAAAACGGAGCTACCTAACAGAACGGTCTTCAATGTGTGCATTCAACTTACAGAGTTAAACTCGTGTGTTGAAGGGGAAGTCTGGAAACGATTTCTGTGGAGAGATCTCAAAACAGGCATTTCCAGCACTATTCCCGCATATAAAGAAATAGCAGTAAAACTCTGCCTAAGACACAGAAGAAACGTATCCTTCTATCTGCTCTGCTGTGCGTTTGTTCAGCTAAGTGAGTTAAATCTCCCTTTAGATTCAGGAGTTAGAAACACGTTTCTGGTAAGGGCTGCGTTTGGACATTTCTCAGTGAATGGGAGTATATGCTGTAAGGAGAACTGTCTGCTTCTAAAACCAAAACGGAGCTACCTAACAGAACGGTCTTCAATGTGTGCATTCAACTTACAGAGTTAAACTCGTGTGTTGAAGGGGAAGTCTGGAAACGCTTTCTGTGGAGAGATCTCAAAACAGGCATTTCCAGCACTATTCCCGCATATAACGAAATAGCAGTAAAACTCTGCCTAAAACACAGAAGAAACGTATCCTTCAATCTGCTCTGCTGTGCGTTTGTTCAGCTAAGTGAGTTAAATCTCCCTTTAGATTCAGGAGTTAGAAACACGTTTCTGGTAAGAGCTGCGTTTGGACATTTCTCAGTGAATGGGAGTATATGCTGTAAGGAGAACTGTCTGCTTCTAAAACCAAAACGGAGCTACCTAACAGAACGGTCTTCAATGTGTGCATTCAACTTACAGAGTTAAACTCGTGTGTTGAAGGGGAAGTCTGGAAACGCTTTCTGTGGAGAGATCTCAAAACAGGCATTTCCAGGCATTTCCAGCACTATTCCCGCATATAACGAAATAGCAGTAAAACTCTGCCTAAAACACAGAAGAAACGTATCCTTCAATCTGCTCTGCTGTGCGTTTGTTCAGCTAAGTGAGTTAAATCTCCCTTTAGATTCAGGAGTTAGAAACACGTTTCTGGTAAGAGCTGCGTTTGGACATTTCTCAGTGAATGGGAGTATATGCTGTAAGGAGAACTGTCTGCTTCTAAAACCAAAACGGAGCTACCTAACAGAACGGTCTTCAATGTGTGCATTCAACTTACAGAGTTAAACTCGTGTGTTGAAGGGGAAGTCTGGAAACGCTTTCTGTGGAGAGATCTCAAAACAGGCATTTCCAGGCATTTCCAGCACTATTCCCGCATATAACGAAATAGCAGTAAAACTCTGCCTAAAACACAGAAGAAACGTATCCTTCAATCTGCTCTGCTGTGCGTTTGTTCAGCTAAGTGAGTTAAATCTCCCTTTAGATTCAGGAGTTAGAAACACGTTTCTGGTAAGAGCTGCATTTGGACATTTCTCAGTGAATGGGAGTATATGCTGTAAGGAGAACTGTCTGCTTCTAAAACCAAAACGGAGCTACCTAACAGAACGGTCTTCAATGTGTGCATTCAACTTACAGAGTTAAACTCGTGTGTTGAAGGGGAAGTCTGGAAACGCTTTCTGTGGAGAGATCTCAAAACAGGCATTTCCAGCACTATTTCCGCATATAATGAAATAGCAGTAAAACTCTGCCTAAAACACAGAAGAAACGTATCCTTCAATCTGCTCTCTTGTGCGTTTGTTCAGCTAAGTGAGTTAAATCTCCCTTTAGATTCAGGTGTTAGAAACACGTTTCTGGTAAGGGCTGCGTTTGGACATTTCTCAGTGAATGGGAGTATATGCTGTAAGGAGAACTGTCTGCTTCTAAAACCAAAACGGAGCTACCTAACAGAACGGTCTTCAATGTGTGCATTCAACTTACAGAGTTAAACTCGTGTGTTGAAGGGGAAGTCTGGAAACGCTTTCTGTGGAGAGATCTCAAAACAGGCATTTCCAGGCATTTCCAGCACTATTCCCGCATATAACGAAATAGCAGTAAAACTCTGCCTAAAACACAGAAGAAACGTATCCTTCAATCTGCTCTGCTGTGCGTTTGTTCAGCTAAGTGAGTTAAATCTCCCTTTAGATTCAGGAGTTAGAAACACGTTTCTGGTAAGAGCTGCGTTTGGACATTTCTCAGTGAATGGGAGTATATGCTGTAAGGAGAACTGTCTGCTTCTAAAACCAAAATGGAGCTACCTAACAGAACGGTCTTCAATGTGTGCATTCAACTTACAGAGTTAAACTCGTGTGTTGAAGGGGAAGTCTGGAAACGCTTTCTGTGGAGAGATCTCAAAACAGGCATTTCCAGCACTATTCCCGCATATAACGAAATAGCAGTAAAACTCTGCCTAAAACACAGAAGAAACGTATCCTTCAATCTGCTCTGCTGTGCGTTTGTTCAGCTAAGTGAGTTAAATCTCCCTTTAGATTCAGGAGTTAGAAACACGTTTCTGGTAAGAGCTGCGTTTGGACATTTCTCAGTGAATGGGAGTATATGCTGTAAGGAGAACTGTCTGCTTCTAAAACCAAAACGGAGCTACCTAACAGAACGGTCTTCAATGTGTGCATTCAACTTACAGAGTTAAACTCGTGTGTTGAAGGGGAAGTCTGGAAACGCTTTCTGTGGAGAGATCTCAAAACAGGCATTTCCAGCACTATTCCCGCATATAACGAAATAGCAGTAAAACTCTGCCTAAAACACAGAAGAAACGTATCCTTCAATCTGCTCTGCTGTGCGTTTGTTCAGCTAAGTGAGTTAAATCTCCCTTTAGATTCAGGAGTTAGAAACACGTTTCTGGTAAGAGCTGCGTTTGGACATTTCTCAGTGAATGGGAGTATATGCTGTAAGGAGAACTGTCTGCTTCTAAAACCAAAACGGAGCTACCTAACAGAACGGTCTTCAATGTGTGCATTCAACTTACAGAGTTAAACTCGTGTGTTGAAGGGGAAGTCTAGAAACGCTTTCTGTGGAGAGATCTCAAAACAGGCATTTCCAGCACTATTCCCGCATATAACGAAATAGCAGTAAAACTCTGCCTAAAACACAGAAGAAACGTATCCTTCAATCTGCTCTGCTGTGCGTTTGTTCAGCTAAGTGAGTTAAATCTCCCTTTAGATTCAGGAGTTAGAAACACGTTTCTGGTAAGAGCTGCGTTTGGACATTTCTCAGTGAATGGGAGTATATGCTGTAAGGAGAACTGTCTGCTTCTAAAACCAAAACGGAGCTACCTAACAGAACGGTCTTCAATGTGTGCATTCAACTTACAGAGTTAAACTCGTGTGTTGAAGGGGAAGTCTGGAAACGCTTTCTGTGGAGAGATCTCAAAACAGGCATTTCCAGCACTATTCCCGCATATAACGAAATAGCAGTAAAACTCTGCCTAAAACACAGAAGAAACGTATCCTTCAATCTGCTCTGCTGTGCGTTTGTTCAGCTAAGTGAGTTAAATCTCCCTTTAGATTCAGGAGTTAGAAACACGTTTCTGGTAAGAGCTGCATTTGGACATTTCTCAGTGAATGGGAGTATATGCTGTAAGGAGAACTGTCTGCTTCTAAAACCAAAACGGAGCTACCTAACAGAACGGTCTTCAATGTGTGCATTCAACTTACAGAGTTAAACTCGTGTGTTGAAGGGGAAGTCTGGAAACGCTTTCTGTGGAGAGATCTCAAAACAGGCATTTCCAGCACTATTCCCGCATATAACGAAATAGCAGTAAAACTCTGCCTAAAACACAGAAGAAACGTATCCTTCAATCTGCTCTGCTGTGCGTTTGTTCAGCTAAGTGAGTTAAATCTCCCTTTAGATTCAGGAGTTAGAAACACGTTTCTGGTAAGAGCTGCGTTTGGACATTTCTCAGTGAATGGGAGTATATGCTGTAAGGAGAACTGTCTGCTTCTAAAACCAAAACGGAGCTACCTAACAGAACGGTCTTCAATGTGTGCATTCAACTTACAGAGTTAAACTCGTGTGTTGAAGGGGAAGTCTGGAAACGCTTTCTGTGGAGAGATCTCAAAACAGGCATTTCCAGCACTATTCCCGCATATAACGAAATAGCAGTAAAACTCTGCCTAAAACACAGAAGAAACGTATCCTTCAATCTGCTCTGCTGTGCGTTTGTTCAGCTAAGTGAGTTAAATCTCCCTTTAGATTCAGGAGTTAGAAACACGTTTCTGGTAAGAGCTGCGTTTGGACATTTCTCAGTGAATGGGAGTATATGCTGTAAGGAGAACTGTCTGCTTCTAAAACCAAAACGGAGCTACCTAACAGAACGGTCTTCAATGTGTGCATTCAACTTACAGAGTTAAACTCGTGTGTTGAAGGGGAAGTCTGGAAACGCTTTCTGTGGAGAGATCTCAAAACAGGCATTTCCAGCACTATTCCCGCATATAACGAAATAGCAGTAAAACTCTGCCTAAAACACAGAAGAAACGTATCCTTCAATCTGCTCTGCTGTGCGTTTGTTCAGCTAAGTGAGTTAAATCTCCCTTTAGATTCAGGAGTTAGAAACACGTTTCTGGTAAGAGCTGCGTTTGGACATTTCTCAGTGAATGGGAGTATATGCTGTAAGGAGAAATGTCTGCTTCTAAAACCAAAACGGAGCTACCTAACAGAACGGTCTTCAATGTGTGCATTCAACTTACAGAGTTAAACTCGTGTGTTGAAGGGGAAGTCTGGAAACGCTTTCTGTGGAGAGATCTCAAAACAGGCATTTCCAGGCATTTCCAGCACTATTCCCGCATATAACGAAATAGCAGTAAAACTCTGCCTAAAACACAGAAGAAACGTATCCTTCAATCTGCTCTGCTGTGCGTTTGTTCAGCTAAGTGAGTTAAATCTCCCTTTAGATTCAGGAGTTAGAAACACGTTTCTGGTAAGAGCTGCGTTTGGACATTTCTCAGTGAATGGGAGTATATGCTGTAAGGAGAACTGTCTGCTTCTAAAACCAAAACGGAGCTACCTAACAGAACGGTCTTCAATGTGTGCATTCAACTTACAGAGTTAAACTCGTGTGTTGAAGGGGAAGTCTGGAAACGCTTTCTGTGGAGAGATCTCAAAACAGGCATTTCCAGCACTATTTCCGCATATAATGAAATAGCAGTAAAACTCTGCCTAAAACACAGAAGAAACGTATCCTTCAATCTGCTCTGCTGTGCGTTTGTTCAGCTAAGTGAGTTAAATCTCCCTTTAGATTCAGGTGTTAGAAACACGTTTCTGGTAAGAGCTGCGTTTGGACATTTCTCAGTGAATGGGAGTATATGCTGTAAGGAGAACTGTCTGCTTCTAAAACCAAAACGGAGCTACCTAACAGAACGGTCTTCAATGTGTGCATTCAACTTACAGAGTTAAACTCGTGTGTTGAAGGGGAAGTCTGGAAACGCTTTCTGTGGAGAGATCTCAAAACAGGCATTTCCAGGCATTTCCAGCACTATTCCCGCATATAACGAAATAGCAGTAAAACTCTGCCTAAAACACAGAAGAAACGTATCCTTCAATCTGCTCTGCTGTGCGTTTGTTCAGCTAAGTGAGTTAAATCTCCCTTTAGATTCAGGAGTTAGAAACACGTTTCTGGTAAGAGCTGCGTTTGGACATTTCTCAGTGAATGGGAGTATATGCTGTAAGGAGAACTGTCTGCTTCTAAAACCAAAACGGAGCTACCTAACAGAACGGTCTTCAATGTGTGCATTCAACTTACAGAGTTAAACTCGTGTGTTGAAGGGGAAGTCTGGAAACGCTTTCTGTGGAGAGATCTCAAAACAGGCATTTCCAGCACTATTCCCGCATATAACGAAATAGCAGTAAAACTCTGCCTAAAACACAGAAGAAACGTATCCTTCAATCTGCTCTGCTGTGCGTTTGTTCAGCTAAGTGAGTTAAATCTCCCTTTAGATTCAGGAGTTAGAAACACGTTTCTGGTAAGAGCTGCGTTTGGACATTTCTCAGTGAATGGGAGTATATGCTGTAAGGAGAACTGTCTGCTTCTAAAACCAAAACGGAGCTACCTAACAGAACGGTCTTCAATGTGTGCATTCAACTTACAGAGTTAAACTCGTGTGTTGAAGGGGAAGTCTGGAAACGCTTTCTGTGGAGAGATCTCAAAACAGGCATTTCCAGCACTATTCCCGCATATAACGAAATAGCAGTAAAACTCTGCCTAAAACACAGAAGAAACGTATCCTTCAATCTGCTCTGCTGTGCGTTTGTTCAGCTAAGTGAGTTAAATCTCCCTTTAGATTCAGGAGTTAGAAACACGTTTCTGGTAAGAGCTGTGTTTGGACATTTCTCAGTGAATGGGAGTATATGCTGTAAGGAGAACTGTCTGCTTCTAAAACCAAAACGGAGCTACCTAACAGAACGGTCTTCAATGTGTGCATTCAACTTACAGAGTTAAACTCGTGTGTTGAAGGGGAAGTCTGGAAACGCTTTCTGTGGAGAGATCTCAAAACAGGCATTTCCAGCACTATTCCCGCATATAACGAAATAGCAGTAAAACTCTGCCTAAAACACAGAAGAAACGTATCCTTCAATCTGCTCTGCTGTGCGTTTGTTCAGCTAAGTGAGTTAAATCTCCCTTTAGATTCAGGAGTTAGAAACACGTTTCTGGTAAGAGCTGCGTTTGGACATTTCTCAGTGAATGGGAGTATATGCTGTAAGGAGAACTGTCTGCTTCTAAAACCAAAACGGAGCTACCTAACAGAACGGTCTTCAAT
This sequence comes from Saguinus oedipus, assembly GCA_031835075.1. NCBI lineage: Eukaryota > Metazoa > Chordata > Mammalia > Primates > Cebidae > Saguinus > Saguinus oedipus. The sequence goes on along the minus strand of JASSZA010000182.1, from coordinate 63,727 downwards.
GTGTGCATTCAACTTACAGAGTTAAACTCGTGTGTTGAAGGGGAAGTCTGGAAACGCTTTCTGTGGAGAGATCTCAAAACAGGCATTTCCAGGCATTTCCAGCACTATTCACGCATATAACGAAATAGCAGTAAAACTCTGCCTAAAACACAGAAGAAAGGTATCCTTCAATCTGCTCTGCTGTGCGTTTGTTCAGCTAAGTGAGTTAAATCTCCCTTTAGATTCAGGAGTTAGAAACACGTTTCTGGTAAGAGCTGCGTTTGGACATTTCTCAGTGAATGGGAGTATATGCTGTAATGAGAACTGTCTGCTTCTAAAACCAAAACGGAGCTACCTAACAGAACGGTCTTCAATGTGTGCATTCAACTTACAGAGTTAAACTCGTGTGTTGAAGGGGAAGTCTGGAAACGCTTTCTGTGGAGAGATCTCCAAACAGGCATTTCCAGCACTATTCCCGCATATAACGAAATAGCAGTAAAACTCTGCCTAAAACACAGAAGAAACGTATCCTTCAATCTGCTCTGCTGTGCGTTTGTTCAGCTAAGTGAGTTAAATCTCCCTTTAGATTCAGGAGTTAGAAACACGTTTCTGGTAAGAGCTGCGTTTGGACATTTCTCAGTGAATGGGAGTATATGCTGTAAGGAGAACTGTCTGCTTCTAAAACCAAAACGGAGCTACCTAACAGAACGGTCTTCAATGTGTGCATTCAACTTACAGAGTTAAACTCGTGTGTTGAAGGGGAAGTCTGGAAACGCTTTCTGTGGAGAGATCTCAAAACAGGCATTTCCAGGCATTTCCAGCACTATTCCCGCATATAACGAAATAGCAGTAAAACTCTGCCTAAAACACAGAAGAAACGTATCCTTCAATCTGCTCTGCTGTGCGTTTGTTCAGCTAAGTGAGTTAAATCTCCCTTTAGATTCAGGAGTTAGAAACACGTTTCTGGTAAGAGCTGCGTTTGGACATTTCTCAGTGAATGGGAGTATATGCTGTAAGGAGAACTGTCTGCTTCTAAAACCAAAACGGAGCTACCTAACAGAACGGTCTTCAATGTGTGCATTCAACTTACAGAGTTAAACTCGTGTGTTGAAGGGGAAGTCTGGAAACGCTTTCTGTGGAGAGATCTCAAAACAGGCATTTCCAGCACTATTCCCGCATATAACGAAATAGCAGTAAAACTCTGCCTAAAACACAGAAGAAACGTATCCTTCAATCTGCTCTGCTGTGCGTTTGTTCAGCTAAGTGAGTTAAATCTCCCTTTAGATTCAGGAGTTAGAAACACGTTTCTGGTAAGAGCTGCGTTTGGACATTTCTCAGTGAATGGGAGTATATGCTGTAAGGAGAACTGTCTGCTTCTAAAACCAAAACGGAGCTACCTAACAGAACGGTCTTCAATGTGTGCATTCAACTTACAGATTTAAACTCGTGTGTTGAAGGGGAAGTCTGGAAACGCTTTCTGTGGAGAGATCTCAAAACAGGCATTTCCAGGCATTTCCAGCACTATTCACGCATATAACGAAATAGCAGTAAAACTCTGCCTAAAACACAGAAGAAACGTATCCTTCAATCTGCTCTGCTGTGCGTTTGTTCAGCTAAGTGAGTTAAATCTCCCTTTAGATTCAGGAGTTAGAAACACGTTTCTGGTAAGAGCTGCGTTTGGACATTTCTCAGTGAATGGGAGTATATGCTGTAAGGAGAACTGTCTGCTTCTAAAACCAAAACGGAGCTACCTAACAGAAAGGTCTTCAATGTGTGCATTCAACTTACAGAGTTAAACTCGTGTGTTGAAGGGGAAGTCTGGAAACGCTTTCTGTGGAGAGATCTCAAAACAGGCATTTCCAGCACTATTCCCGCATATAACGAAATAGCAGTAAAACTCTGCCTAAAACACAGAAGAAACGTATCCTTCAATCTGCTCTGCTGTGCGTTTGTTCAGCTAAGTGAGTTAAATCTCCCTTTAGATTCAGGAGTTAGAAACACGTTTCTGGTAAGAGCTGCGTTTGGACATTTCTCAGTGAATGGGAGTATATGCTGTAAGGAGAACTGTCTGCTTCTAAAACCAAAACGGAGCTACCTAACAGAACGGTCTTCAATGTGTGCATTCAACTTACAGAGTTAAACTCGTGTGTTGAAGGGGAAGTCTGGAAACGCTTTCTGTGGAGAGATCTCAAAACAGGCATTTCCAGCACTATTCCCGCATATAACGAAATAGCAGTAAAACTCTGCCTAAAACACAGAAGAAACGTATCCTTCAATCTGCTCTGCTGTGCGTTTGTTCAGCTAAGTGAGTTAAATCTCCCTTTAGATTCAGGAGTTAGAAACACGTTTCTGGTAAGAGCTGTGTTTGGACATTTCTCAGTGAATGGGAGTATATGCTGTAAGGAGAACTGTCTGCTTCTAAAACCAAAACGGAGCTACCTAACAGAACGGTCTTCAATGTGTGCATTCAACTTACAGAGTTAAACTCGTGTGTTGAAGGGGAAGTCTGGAAACGCTTTCTGTGGAGAGATCTCAAAACAGGCATTTCCAGCACTATTCCCGCATATAACGAAATAGCAGTAAAACTCTGCCTAAAACACAGAAGAAACGTATCCTTCAATCTGCTCTGCTGTGCGTTTGTTCAGCTAAGTGAGTTAAATCTCCCTTTAGATTCAGGAGTTAGAAACACGTTTCTGGTAAGAGCTGCGTTTGGACATTTCTCAGTGAATGGGAGTATACGCTGTAAGGAGAACTGTCTGCTTCTAAAACCAAAACGGAGCTACCTAACAGAACGGTCTTCAATGTGTGCATTCAACTTACAGAGTTAAACTCGTGTGTTGAAGGGGAAGTCTGGAAACGCTTTCTGTGGAGAGATCTCAAAACAGGCATTTCCAGCACTATTCCCGCATATAACGAAATAGCAGTAAAACTCTGCCTAAAACACAGAAGAAACGTATCCTTCAATCTGCTCTGCTGTGCGTTTGTTCAGCTAAGTGAGTTAAATCTCCCTTTAGATTCAGGAGTTAGAAACACGTTTCTGGTAAGAGCTGCGTTTGGACATTTCTCAGTGAATGGGAGTATATGCTGTAAGGAGAACTGTCTGCTTCTAAAACCAAAACGGAGCTACCTAACAGAACGGTCTTCAATGTGGGCATTCAACTTACAGAGTTAAACTCGTGTGTTGAAGGGGAAGTCTGGAAACGCTTTCTGTGGAGAGATCTCAAAACAGGCATTTCCAGGCATTTCCAGCACTATTCACGCATATAACGAAATAGCAGTAAAACTCTGCCTAAAACACAGAAGAAACGTATCCTTCAATCTGCTCTGCTGTGCGTTTGTTCAGCTAAGTGAGTTAAATCTCCCTTTAGATTCAGGAGTTAGAAACACGTTTCTGGTAAGAGCTGCGTTTGGACATTTCTCAGTGAATGGGAGTATATGCTGTAAGGAGAACTGTCTGCTTCTAAAACCAAAACGGAGCTACCTAACAGAAAGGTCTTCAATGTGTGCATTCAACTTACAGAGTTAAACTCGTGTGTTGAAGGGGAAGTCTGGAAACGCTTTCTGTGGAGAGATCTCAAAACAGGCATTTCCAGCACTATTCCCGCATATAACGAAATAGCAGTAAAACTCTGCCTAAAACACAGAAGAAACGTATCCTTCAATCTGCTCTGCTGTGCGTTTGTTCAGCTAAGTGAGTTAAATCTCCCTTTAGATTCAGGAGTTAGAAACACGTTTCTGGTAAGAGCTGCGTTTGGACATTTCTCAGTGAATGGGAGTATATGCTGTAAGGAGAACTGTCTGCTTCTAAAACCAAAACGGAGCTACCTAACAGAACGGTCTTCAATGTGTGCATTCAACTTACAGAGTTAAACTCGTGTGTTGAAGGGGAAGTCTGGAAACGCTTTCTGTGGAGAGATCTCAAAACAGGCATTTCCAGCACTATTCCCGCATATAACGAAATAGCAGTAAAACTCTGCCTAAAACACAGAAGAAACGTATCCTTCAATCTGCTCTGCTGTGCGTTTGTTCAGCTAAGTGAGTTAAATCTCCCTTTAGATTCAGGAGTTAGAAACACGTTTCTGGTAAGAGCTGTGTTTGGACATTTCTCAGTGAATGGGAGTATATGCTGTAAGGAGAACTGTCTGCTTCTAAAACCAAAACGGAGCTACCTAACAGAACGGTCTTCAATGTGTGCATTCAACTTACAGAGTTAAACTCGTGTGTTGAAGGGGAAGTCTGGAAACGCTTTCTGTGGAGAGATCTCAAAACAGGCATTTCCAGCACTATTCCCGCATATAACGAAATAGCAGTAAAACTCTGCCTAAAACACAGAAGAAACGTATCCTTCAATCTGCTCTGCTGTGCGTTTGTTCAGCTAAGTGAGTTAAATCTCCCTTTAGATTCAGGAGTTAGAAACACGTTTCTGGTAAGAGCTGCGTTTGGACATTTCTCAGTGAATGGGAGTATATGCTGTAAGGAGAACTGTCTGCTTCTAAAACCAAAACGGAGCTACCTAACAGAACGGTCTTCAATGTGTGCATTCAACTTACAGAGTTAAACTCGTGTGTTGAAGGGGAAGTCTGGAAACGCTTTCTGTGGAGAGATCTCAAAACAGGCATTTCCAGGCATTTCCAGCACTATTCACGCATATAACGAAATAGCAGTAAAACTCTGCCTAAAACACAGAAGAAACGTATCCTTCAATCTGCTCTGCTGTGCGTTTGTTCAGCTAAGTGAGTTAAATCTCCCTTTAGATTCAGGAGTTAGAAACACGTTTCTGGTAAGAGCTGCGTTTGGACATTTCTCAGTGAATGGGAGTATACGCTGTAAGGAGAACTGTCTGCTTCTAAAACCAAAACGGAGCTACCTAACAGAACGGTCTTCAATGTGTGCATTCAACTTACAGAGTTAAACTCGTGTGTTGAAGGGGAAGTCTGGAAACGCTTTCTGTGGAGAGATCTCAAAACAGGCATTTCCAGGCATTTCTAGCACCATTCCCGCATATAACGAAATAGCAGTAAAACTCTGCCTAAAACACAGAAGAAAGGTATCCTTCAATCTGCTCTGCTGTGCGTTTGTTCAGCTAAGTGAGTTAAATCTCCCTTTAGATTCAGGAGTTAGAAACACGTTTCTGGTAAGAGCTGCGTTTGGACATTTCTCAGTGAATGGGAGTATATGCTGTAATGAGAACTGTCTGCTTCTAAAACCAAAACGGAGCTACCTAACAGAACGGTCTTCAATGTGTGCATTCAACTTACAGAGTTAAACTCGTGTGTTGAAGGGGAAGTCTGGAAACGCTTTCTGTGGAGAGATCTCAAAACAGGCATTTCCAGCACTATTCCCGCATATAACGAAATAGCAGTAAAACTCTGCCTAAAACACAGAAGAAACGTATCCTTCAATCTGCTCTGCTGTGCGTTTGTTCAGCTAAGTGAGTTAAATCTCCCTTTAGATTCAGGAGTTAGAAACACGTTTCTGGTAAGAGCTGCGTTTGGACATTTCTCAGTGAATGGGAGTATATGCTGTAAGGAGAACTGTCTGCTTCTAAAACCAAAACGGAGCTACCTAACAGAACGGTCTTCAATGTGTGCATTCAACTTACAGAGTTAAACTCGTGTGTTGAAGGGGAAGTCTGGAAACGCTTTCTGTGGAGAGATCTCAAAACAGGCATTTCCAGGCATTTCCAGCACTATTCCCGCATATAACGAAATAGCAGTAAAACTCTGCCTAAAACACAGAAGAAACGTATCCTTCAATCTGCTCTGCTGTGCGTTTGTTCAGCTAAGTGAGTTAAATCTCCCTTTAGATTCAGGAGTTAGAAACACGTTTCTGGTAAGAGCTGCGTTTGGACATTTCTCAGTGAATGGGAGTATATGCTGTAAGGAGAACTGTCTGCTTCTAAAACCAAAACGGAGCTACCTAACAGAACGGTCTTCAATGTGTGCATTCAACTTACAGAGTTAAACTCGTGTGTTGAAGGGGAAGTCTGGAAACGCTTTCTGTGGAGAGATCTCAAAACAGGCATTTCCAGCACTATTCCCGCATATAACGAAATAGCAGTAAAACTCTGCCTAAAACACAGAAGAAACGTATCCTTCAATCTGCTCTGCTGTGCGTTTGTTCAGCTAAGTGAGTTAAATCTCCCTTTAGATTCAGGAGTTAGAAACACGTTTCTGGTAAGAGCTGCGTTTGGACATTTCTCAGTGAATGGGAGTATATGCTGTAAGGAGAACTGTCTGCTTCTAAAACCAAAACGGAGCTACCTAACAGAACGGTCTTCAATGTGTGCATTCAACTTACAGAGTTAAACTCGTGTGTTGAAGGGGAAGTCTGGAAACGCTTTCTGTGGAGAGATCTCAAAACAGGCATTTCCAGCACTATTCCCGCATATAACGAAATAGCAGTAAAACTCTGCCTAAAACACAGAAGAAACGTATCCTTCAATCTGCTCTGCTGTGCGTTTGTTCAGCTAAGTGAGTTAAATCTCCCTTTAGATTCAGGAGTTAGAAACACGTTTCTGGTAAGAGCTGTGTTTGGACATTTCTCAGTGAATGGGAGTATATGCTGTAAGGAGAACTGTCTGCTTCTAAAACCAAAACGGAGCTACCTAACAGAACGGTCTTCAATGTGTGCATTCAACTTACAGAGTTAAACTCGTGTGTTGAAGGGGAAGTCTGGAAACGCTTTCTGTGGAGAGATCTCAAAACAGGCATTTCCAGCACTATTCCCGCATATAACGAAATAGCAGTAAAACTCTGCCTAAAACACAGAAGAAACGTATCCTTCAATCTGCTCTGCTGTGCGTTTGTTCAGCTAAGTGAGTTAAATCTCCCTTTAGATTCAGGAGTTAGAAACACGTTTCTGGTAAGAGCTGCGTTTGGACATTTCTCAGTGAATGGGAGTATACGCTGTAAGGAGAACTGTCTGCTTCTAAAACCAAAACGGAGCTACCTAACAGAACGGTCTTCAATGTGTGCATTCAACTTACAGAGTTAAACTCGTGTGTTGAAGGGGAAGTCTGGAAACGCTTTCTGTGGAGAGATCTCAAAACAGGCATTTCCAGCACTATTCCCGCATATAACGAAATAGCAGTAAAACTCTGCCTAAAACACAGAAGAAACGTATCCTTCAATCTGCTCTGCTGTGCGTTTGTTCAGCTAAGTGAGTTAAATCTCCCTTTAGATTCAGGAGTTAGAAACACGTTTCTGGTAAGAGCTGCGTTTGGACATTTCTCAGTGAATGGGAGTATATGCTGTAAGGAGAACTGTCTGCTTCTAAAACCAAAACGGAGCTACCTAACAGAACGGTCTTCAATGTGTGCATTCAACTTACAGAGTTAAACTCGTGTGTTGAAGGGGAAGTCTGGAAACGCTTTCTGTGGAGAGATCTCAAAACAGGCATTTCCAGGCATTTCCAGCACTATTCACGCATATAACGAAATAGCAGTAAAACTCTGCCTAAAACACAGAAGAAACGTATCCTTCAATCTGCTCTGCTGTGCGTTTGTTCAGCTAAGTGAGTTAAATCTCCCTTTAGATTCAGGAGTTAGAAACACGTTTCTGGTAAGAGCTGCGTTTGGACATTTCTCAGTGAATGGGAGTATATGCTGTAAGGAGAACTGTCTGCTTCTAAAACCAAAACGGAGCTACCTAACAGAAAGGTCTTCAATGTGTGCATTCAACTTACAGAGTTAAACTCGTGTGTTGAAGGGGAAGTCTGGAAACGCTTTCTGTGGAGAGATCTCAAAACAGGCATTTCCAGCACTATTCCCGCATATAACGAAATAGCAGTAAAACTCTGCCTAAAACACAGAAGAAACGTATCCTTCAATCTGCTCTGCTGTGCGTTTGTTCAGCTAAGTGAGTTAAATCTCCCTTTAGATTCAGGAGTTAGAAACACGTTTCTGGTAAGAGCTGCGTTTGGACATTTCTCAGTGAATGGGAGTATATGCTGTAAGGAGAACTGTCTGCTTCTAAAACCAAAACGGAGCTACCTAACAGAACGGTCTTCAATGTGTGCATTCAACTTACAGAGTTAAACTCGTGTGTTGAAGGGGAAGTCTGGAAACGCTTTCTGTGGAGAGATCTCAAAACAGGCATTTCCAGCACTATTCCCGCATATAACGAAATAGCAGTAAAACTCTGCCTAAAACACAGAAGAAACGTATCCTTCAATCTGCTCTGCTGTGCGTTTGTTCAGCTAAGTGAGTTAAATCTCCCTTTAGATTCAGGAGTTAGAAACACGTTTCTGGTAAGAGCTGTGTTTGGACATTTCTCAGTGAATGGGAGTATATGCTGTAAGGAGAACTGTCTGCTTCTAAAACCAAAACGGAGCTACCTAACAGAACGGTCTTCAATGTGTGCATTCAACTTACAGAGTTAAACTCGTGTGTTGAAGGGGAAGTCTGGAAACGCTTTCTGTGGAGAGATCTCAAAACAGGCATTTCCAGCACTATTCCCGCATATAACGAAATAGCAGTAAAACTCTGCCTAAAACACAGAAGAAACGTATCCTTCAATCTGCTCTGCTGTGCGTTTGTTCAGCTAAGTGAGTTAAATCTCCCTTTAGATTCAGGAGTTAGAAACACGTTTCTGGTAAGAGCTGCGTTTGGACATTTCTCAGTGAATGGGAGTATATGCTGTAAGGAGAACTGTCTGCTTCTAAAACCAAAACGGAGCTACCTAACAGAACGGTCTTCAATGTGTGCATTCAACTTACAGAGTTAAACTCGTGTGTTGAAGGGGAAGTCTGGAAACGCTTTCTGTGGAGAGATCTCAAAACAGGCATTTCCAGGCATTTCCAGCACTATTCACGCATATAACGAAATAGCAGTAAAACTCTGCCTAAAACACAGAAGAAACGTATCCTTCAATCTGCTCTGCTGTGCGTTTGTTCAGCTAAGTGAGTTAAATCTCCCTTTAGATTCAGGAGTTAGAAACACGTTTCTGGTAAGAGCTGCGTTTGGACATTTCTCAGTGAATGGGAGTATACGCTGTAAGGAGAACTGTCTGCTTCTAAAACCAAAACGGAGCTACCTAACAGAACGGTCTTCAATGTGTGCATTCAACTTACAGAGTTAAACTCGTGTGTTGAAGGGGAAGTCTGGAAACGCTTTCTGTGGAGAGATCTCAAAACAGGCATTTCCAGGCATTTCTAGCACCATTCCCGCATATAACGAAATAGCAGTAAAACTCTGCCTAAAACACAGAAGAAAGGTATCCTTCAATCTGCTCTGCTGTGCGTTTGTTCAGCTAAGTGAGTTAAATCTCCCTTTAGATTCAGGAGTTAGAAACACGTTTCTGGTAAGAGCTGCGTTTGGACATTTCTCAGTGAATGGGAGTATATGCTGTAATGAGAACTGTCTGCTTCTAAAACCAAAACGGAGCTACCTAACAGAACGGTCTTCAATGTGTGCATTCAACTTACAGAGTTAAACTCGTGTGTTGAAGGGGAAGTCTGGAAACGCTTTCTGTGGAGAGATCTCAAAACAGGCATTTCCAGCACTATTCCCGCATATAACGAAATAGCAGTAAAACTCTGCCTAAAACACAGAAGAAACGTATCCTTCAATCTGCTCTGCTGTGCGTTTGTTCAGCTAAGTGAGTTAAATCTCCCTTTAGATTCAGGAGTTAGAAACACGTTTCTGGTAAGAGCTGCGTTTGGACATTTCTCAGTGAATGGGAGTATATGCTGTAAGGAGAACTGTCTGCTTCTAAAACCAAAACGGAGCTACCTAACAGAACGGTCTTCAATGTGTGCATTCAACTTACAGAGTTAAACTCGTGTGTTGAAGGGGAAGTCTGGAAACGCTTTCTGTGGAGAGATCTCAAAACAGGCATTTCCAGGCATTTCCAGCACTATTCCCGCATATAACGAAATAGCAGTAAAACTCTGCCTAAAACACAGAAGAAACGTATCCTTCAATCTGCTCTGCTGTGCGTTTGTTCAGCTAAGTGAGTTAAATCTCCCTTTAGATTCAGGAGTTAGAAACACGTTTCTGGTAAGAGCTGCGTTTGGACATTTCTCAGTGAATGGGAGTATATGCTGTAAGGAGAACTGTCTGCTTCTAAAACCAAAACGGAGCTACCTAACAGAACGGTCTTCAATGTGTGCATTCAACTTACAGAGTTAAACTCGTGTGTTGAAGGGGAAGTCTGGAAACGCTTTCTGTGGAGAGATCTCAAAACAGGCATTTCCATCACTATTCCCGCATATAACGAAATAGCAGTAAAACTCTGCCTAAAACACAGAAGAAACGTATCCTTCAATCTGCTCTGCTGTGCGTTTGTTCAGCTAAGTGAGTTAAATCTCCCTTTAGATTCAGGAGTTAGAAACACGTTTCTGGTAAGAGCTGCGTTTGGACATTTCTCAGTGAATGGGAGTATATGCTGTAAGGAGAACTGTCTGCTTCTAAAACCAAAACGGAGCTACCTAACAGAACGGTCTTCAATGTGTGCATTCAACTTACAGAGTTAAACTCGTGTGTTGAAGGGGAAGTCTGGAAACGCTTTCTGTGGAGAGATCTCAAAACAGGCATTTCCAGGCATTTCCAGCACTATTCACGCATATAACGAAATAGCAGTAAAACTCTGCCTAAAACACAGAAGAAACGTATCCTTCAATCTGCTCTGCTGTGCGTTTGTTCAGCTAAGTGAGTTAAATCTCCCTTTAGATTCAGGAGTTAGAAACACGTTTCTGGTAAGAGCTGCGTTTGGACATTTCTCAGTGAATGGGAGTATATGCTGTAAGGAGAACTGTCTGCTTCTAAAACCAAAACGGAGCTACCTAACAGAACGGTCTTCAATGTGTGCATTCAACTTACAGAGTTAAACTCGTGTGTTGAAGGGGAAGTCTGGAAACGCTTTCTGTGGAGAGATCTCAAAACAGGCATTTCCAGCACTATTCCCGCATATAACGAAATAGCAGTAAAACTCTGCCTAAAACACAGAAGAAACGTATCCTTCAATCTGCTCTGCTGTGCGTTTGTTCAGCTAAGTGAGTTAAATCTCCCTTTAGATTCAGGAGTTAGAAACACGTTTCTGGTAAGAGCTGCGTTTGGACATTTCTCAGTGAATGGGAGTATATGCTGTAAGGAGAACTGTCTGCTTCTAAAACCAAAACGGAGCTACCTAACAGAACGGTCTTCAATGTGTGCATTCAACTTACAGAGTTAAACTCGTGTGTTGAAGGGGAAGTCTGGAAACGCTTTCTGTGGAGAGATCTCAAAACAGGCATTTCCAGCACTATTCCCGCATATAACGAAATAGCAGTAAAACTCTGCCTAAAACACAGAAGAAACGTATCCTTCAATCTGCTCTGCTGTGCGTTTGTTCAGCTAAGTGAGTTAAATCTCCCTTTAGATTCAGGAGTTAGAAACACGTTTCTGGTAAGAGCTGCGTTTGGACATTTCTCAGTGAAAGGGAGTATATGCTGTAAGGAGAACTGTCTGCTTCTAAAACCAAAACGGAGCTACCTAACAGAACGGTCTTCAATGTGTGCATTCAACTTACAGAGTTAAACTCGTGTGTTGAAGGGGAAGTCTGGAAACGCTTTCTGTGGAGAGATCTCAAAACAGGCATTTCCAGGCATTTCCAGCACTATTCCCGCATATAACGAAATAGCAGTAAAACTCTGCCTAAAACACAGAAGAAACGTATCCTTCAATCTGCTCTGCTGTGCGTTTGTTCAGCTAAGTGAGTTAAATCTCCCTTTAGATTCAGGAGTTAGAAACACGTTTCTGGTAAGAGCTGCGTTTGGACATTTCTCAGTGAATGGGAGTATATGCTGTAAGGAGAACTGTCTGCTTCTAAAACCAAAACGGAGCTACCTAACAGAACGGTCTTCAATGTGTGCATTCAACTTACAGAGTTAAACTCGTGTGTTGAAGGGGAAGTCTGGAAACGCTTTCTGTGGAGAGATCTCAAAACAGGCATTTCCAAGCCTTTCCAGCACTATTCCCGCATATAACGAAATAGCAGTAAAACTCTGCCTAAAACACAGAAGAAACGTATACTTCAATCTGCTCTGCTGTGCGTTTGTTCAGCTAAGTGAGTTAAATCTCCCTTTAGATTCAGGAGTTAGAAACACGTTTCTGGTAAGAGCTGCGTTTGGACATTTCTCAGTGAATGGGAGTATATGCTGTAAGGAGAACTGTCTGCTTCTAAAACCAAAACGGAGCTACCTAACAGAACGGTCTTCAATGTGTGCATTCAACTTACAGAGTTAAACTCGTGTGTTGAAGGGGAAGTCTGGAAACGCTTTCTGTGGAGAGATCTCAAAACCGGCATTTCCAGCACTATTCCCGCATATAACGAAATAGCAGTAAAACTCTGCCTAAAACACAGAAGAAACGTATCCTTCAATCTGCTCTGCTGTGCGTTTGTTCAGCTAAGTGAGTTAAATCTCCCTTTAGATTCAGGAGTTAGAAACACGTTTCTGGTAAGAGCTGCGTTTGGACATTTCTCAGTGAATGGGAGTATATGCTGTAAGGAGAACTGTCTGCTTCTAAAACCAAAACGGAGCTACCTAACAGAACGGTCTTCAATGTGTGCATTCAACTTACAGAGTTAAACTCGTGTGTTGAAGGGGAAGTCTGGAAACGCTTTCTGTGGAGAGATCTCAAAACAGGCATTTCCAGGCATTTCCAGCACTATTCACGCATATAACGAAATAGCAGTAAAACTCTGCCTATAACACAGAAGAAACGTATCCTTCAATCTGCTCTGCTGTGCGTTTGTTCAGCTAAGTGAGTTAAATCTCCCTTTAGATTCAGGAGTTAGAAACACGTTTCTGGTAAGAGCTGCGTTTGGACATTTCTCAGTGAATGGGAGTATATGCTGTAAGGAGAACTGTCTGCTTCTAAAACCAAAACGGAGCTACCTAACAGAACGGTCTTCAATGTGTGCATTCAACTTACAGAGTTAAACTCGTGTGTTGAAGGGGAAGTCTGGAAACGCTTTCTGTGGAGAGATCTCAAAACAGGCATTTCCAGCACTATTCCCGCATATAACGAAATAGCAGTAAAACTCTGCCTAAAACACAGAAGAAACGTATCCTTCAATCTGCTCTGCTGTGCGTTTGTTCAGCTAAGTGAGTTAAATCTCCCTTTAGATTCAGGAGTTAGAAACACGTTTCTGGTAAGAGCTGCGTTTGGACATTTCTCAGTGAATGGGAGTATATGCTGTAAGGAGAACTGTCTGCTTCTAAAACCAAAACGGAGCTACCTAACAGAACGGTCTTCAATGTGTGCATTCAACTTACAGAGTTAAACTCGTGTGTTGAAGGGGAAGTCTGGAAACGCTTTCTGTGGAGAGATCTCAAAACAGGCATTTCCAGCACTATTCCCGCATATAACGAAATAGCAGTAAAACTCTGCCTAAAACACAGAAGAAACGTATCCTTCAATCTGCTCTGCTGTGTGTTTGTTCAGCTAAGTGAGTTAAATCTCCCTTTAGATTCAGGAGTTAGAAACACGTTTCTGGTAAGAGCTGCGTTTGGACATTTCTCAGTGAATGGGAGTATATGCTGTAAGGAGAACTGTCTGCTTCTAAAACCAAAACGGAGCTACCTAACAGAACGGTCTTCAATGTGTGCATTCAACTTACAGAGTTAAACTCGTGTGTTGAAGGGGAAGTCTGGAAACGCTTTCTGTGGAGAGATCTCAAAACAGGCATTTCCAGGCATTTCCAGCACTATTCACGCATATAACGAAATAGCAGTAAAACTCTGCCTAAAACACAGAAGAAACGTATCCTTCAATCTGCTCTGCTGTGCGTTTGTTCAGCTAAGTGAGTTAAATCTCCCTTTAGATTCAGGAGTTAGAAACACGTTTCTGGTAAGAGCTGCGTTTGGACATTTCTCAGTGAATGGGAGTATATGCTGTAAGGAGAACTGTCTGCTTCTAAAACCAAAACGGAGCTACCTAACAGAAAGGTCTTCAATGTGTGCATTCAACTTACAGAGTTAAACTCGTGTGTTGAAGGGGAAGTCTGGAAACGCTTTCTGTGGAGAGATCTCAAAACAGGCATTTCCAGCACTATTCCCGCATATAACGAAATAGCAGTAAAACTCTGCCTAAAACACAGAAGAAACGTATCCTTCAATCTGCTCTGCTGTGCGTTTGTTCAGCTAAGTGAGTTAAATCTCCCTTTAGATTCAGGAGTTAGAAACACGTTTCTGGTAAGAGCTGCGTTTGGACATTTCTCAGTGAATGGGAGTATATGCTGTAAGGAGAACTGTCTGCTTCTAAAACCAAAACGGAGCTACCTAACAGAACGGTCTTCAATGTGTGCATTCAACTTACAGAGTTAAACTCGTGTGTTGAAGGGGAAGTCTGGAAACGCTTTCTGTGGAGAGATCTCAAAACAGGCATTTCCAGCACTATTCCCGCATATAACGAAATAGCAGTAAAACTCTGCCTAAAACACAGAAGAAACGTATCCTTCAATCTGCTCTGCTGTGCGTTTGTTCAGCTAAGTGAGTTAAATCTCCCTTTAGATTCAGGAGTTAGAAACACGTTTCTGGTAAGAGCTGTGTTTGGACATTTCTCAGTGAATGGGAGTATATGCTGTAAGGAGAACTGTCTGCTTCTAAAACCAAAACGGAGCTACCTAACAGAACGGTCTTCAATGTGTGCATTCAACTTACAGAGTTAAACTCGTGTGTTGAAGGGGAAGTCTGGAAACGCTTTCTGTGGAGAGATCTCAAAACAGGCATTTCCAGCACTATTCCCGCATATAACGAAATAGCAGTAAAACTCTGCCTAAAACACAGAAGAAACGTATCCTTCAATCTGCTCTGCTGTGCGTTTGTTCAGCTAAGTGAGTTAAATCTCCCTTTAGATTCAGGAGTTAGAAACACGTTTCTGGTAAGAGCTGCGTTTGGACATTTCTCAGTGAATGGGAGTATATGCTGTAAGGAGAACTGTCTGCTTCTAAAACCAAAACGGAGCTACCTAACAGAACGGTCTTCAATGTGTGCATTCAACTTACAGAGTTAAACTCGTGTGTTGAAGGGGAAGTCTGGAAACGCTTTCTGTGGAGAGATCTCAAAACAGGCATTTCCAGGCATTTCCAGCACTATTCACGCATATAACGAAATAGCAGTAAAACTCTGCCTAAAACACAGAAGAAACGTATCCTTCAATCTGCTCTGCTGTGCGTTTGTTCAGCTAAGTGAGTTAAATCTCCCTTTAGATTCAGGAGTTAGAAACACGTTTCTGGTAAGAGCTGCGTTTGGACATTTCTCAGTGAATGGGAGTATACGCTGTAAGGAGAACTGTCTGCTTCTAAAACCAAAACGGAGCTACCTAACAGAACGGTCTTCAATGTGTGCATTCAACTTACAGAGTTAAACTCGTGTGTTGAAGGGGAAGTCTGGAAACGCTTTCTGTGGAGAGATCTCAAAACAGGCATTTCCAGGCATTTCTAGCACCATTCCCGCATATAACGAAATAGCAGTAAAACTCTGCCTAAAACACAGAAGAAAGGTATCCTTCAATCTGCTCTGCTGTGCGTTTGTTCAGCTAAGTGAGTTAAATCTCCCTTTAGATTCAGGAGTTAGAAACACGTTTCTGGTAAGAGCTGCGTTTGGACATTTCTCAGTGAATGGGAGTATATGCTGTAATGAGAACTGTCTGCTTCTAAAACCAAAACGGAGCTACCTAACAGAACGGTCTTCAATGTGTGCATTCAACTTACAGTGTTAAACTCGTGTGTTGAAGGGGAAGTCTGGAAACGCTTTCTGTGGAGAGATCTCAAAACAGGCATTTCCAGCACTATTCCCGCATATAACGAAATAGCAGTAAAACTCTGCCTAAAACACAGAAGAAACGTATCCTTCAATCTGCTCTGCTGTGCGTTTGTTCAGCTAAGTGAGTTAAATCTCCCTTTAGATTCAGGAGTTAGAAACACGTTTCTGGTAAGAGCTGCGTTTGGACATTTCTCAGTGAATGGGAGTATATGCTGTAAGGAGAACTGTCTGCTTCTAAAACCAAAACGGAGCTACCTAACAGAACGGTCTTCAATGTGTGCATTCAACTTACAGAGTTAAACTCGTGTGTTGAAGGGGAAGTCTGGAAACGCTTTCTGTGGAGAGATCTCAAAACAGGCATTTCCAGGCATTTCCAGCACTATTCCCGCATATAACGAAATAGCAGTAAAACTCTGCCTAAAACACAGAAGAAACGTATCCTTCAATCTGCTCTGCTGTGCGTTTGTTCAGCTAAGTGAGTTAAATCTCCCTTTAGATTCAGGAGTTAGAAACACGTTTCTGGTAAGAGCTGCGTTTGGACATTTCTCAGTGAATGGGAGTATATGCTGTAAGGAGAACTGTCTGCTTCTAAAACCAAAACGGAGCTACCTAACAGAACGGTCTTCAATGTGTGCATTCAACTTACAGAGTTAAACTCGTGTGTTGAAGGGGAAGTCTGGAAACGCTTTCTGTGGAGAGATCTCAAAACAGGCATTTCCAGCACTATTCCCGCATATAACGAAATAGCAGTAAAACTCTGCCTAAAACACAGAAGAAACGTATCCTTCAATCTGCTCTGCTGTGCGTTTGTTCAGCTAAGTGAGTTAAATCTCCCTTTAGATTCAGGAGTTAGAAACACGTTTCTGGTAAGAGCTGCGTTTGGACATTTCTCAGTGAATGGGAGTATATGCTGTAAGGAGAACTGTCTGCTTCTAAAACCAAAACGGAGCTACCTAACAGAACGGTCTTCAATGTGTGCATTCAACTTACAGAGTTAAACTCGTGTGTTGAAGGGGAAGTCTGGAAACGCTTTCTGTGGAGAGATCTCAAAACAGGCATTTCCAGGCATTTCCAGCACTATTCACGCATATAACGAAATAGCAGTAAAACTCTGCCTAAAACACAGAAGAAACGTATCCTTCAATCTGCTCTGCTGTGCGTTTGTTCAGCTAAGTGAGTTAAATCTCCCTTTAGATTCAGGAGTTAGAAACACGTTTCTGGTAAGAGCTGCGTTTGGACATTTCTCAGTGAATGGGAGTATATGCTGTAAGGAGAACTGTCTGCTTCTAAAACCAAAACGGAGCTACCTAACAGAACGGTCTTCAATGTGTGCATTCAACTTACAGAGTTAAACTCGTGTGTTGAAGGGGAAGTCTGGAAACGCTTTCTGTGGAGAGATCTCAAAACAGGCATTTCCAGCACTATTCCCGCATATAACGAAATAGCAGTAAAACTCTGCCTAAAACACAGAAGAAACGTATCCTTCAATCTGCTCTGCTGTGCGTTTGTTCAGCTAAGTGAGTTAAATCTCCCTTTAGATTCAGGAGTTAGAAACACGTTTCTGGTAAGAGTTGCGTTTGGACATTTCTCAGTGAATGGGAGTATATGCTGTAAGGAGAACTGTCTGCTTCTAAAACCAAAACGGAGCTACCTAACAGAACGGTCTTCAATGTGTGCATTCAACTTACAGAGTTAAACTCGTGTGTTGAAGGGGAAGTCTGGAAACGCTTTCTGTGGAGAGATCTCAAAACAGGCATTTCCAGCACTATTCCCGCATATAACGAAATAGCAGTAAAACTCTGCCTAAAACACAGAAGAAACGTATCCTTCAATCTGCTCTGCTGTGCGTTTGTTCAGCTAAGTGAGTTAAATCTCCCTTTAGATTCAGGAGTTAGAAACACGTTTCTGGTAAGAGCTGCGTTTGGACATTTCTCAGTGAAAGGGAGTATATGCTGTAAGGAGAACTGTCTGCTTCTAAAACCAAAACGGAGCTACCTAACAGAACGGTCTTCAATGTGTGCATTCAACTTACAGAGTTAAACTCGTGTGTTGAAGGGGAAGTCTGGAAACGCTTTCTGTGGAGAGATCTCAAAACAGGCATTTCCAGGCATTTCCAGCACTATTCCCGCATATAACGAAATAGCAGTAAAACTCTGCCTAAAACACAGAAGAAACGTATCCTTCAATCTGCTCTGCTGTGCGTTTGTTCAGCTAAGTGAGTTAAATCTCCCTTTAGATTCAGGAGTTAGAAACACGTTTCTGGTAAGAGCTGCGTTTGGACATTTCTCAGTGAATGGGAGTATATGCTGTAAGGAGAACTGTCTGCTTCTAAAACCAAAACGGAGCTACCTAACAGAACGGTCTTCAATGTGTGCATTCAACTTACAGAGTTAAACTCGTGTGTTGAAGGGGAAGTCTGGAAACGCTTTCTGTGGAGAGATCTCAAAACAGGCATTTCCAAGCCTTTCCAGCACTATTCCCGCATATAACGAAATAGCAGTAAAACTCTGCCTAAAACACAGAAGAAACGTATACTTCAATCTGCTCTGCTGTGCGTTTGTTCAGCTAAGTGAGTTAAATCTCCCTTTAGATTCAGGAGTTAGAAACACGTTTCTGGTAAGAGCTGCGTTTGGACATTTCTCAGTGAATGGGAGTATATGCTGTAAGGAGAACTGTCTGCTTCTAAAACCAAAACGGAGCTACCTAACAGAACGGTCTTCAATGTGTGCATTCAACTTACAGAGTTAAACTCGTGTGTTGAAGGGGAAGTCTGGAAACGCTTTCTGTGGAGAGATCTCAAAACCGGCATTTCCAGCACTATTCCCGCATATAACGAAATAGCAGTAAAACTCTGCCTAAAACACAGAAGAAACGTATCCTTCAATCTGCTCTGCTGTGCGTTTGTTCAGCTAAGTGAGTTAAATCTCCCTTTAGATTCAGGAGTTAGAAACACGTTTCTGGTAAGAGCTGCGTTTGGACATTTCTCAGTGAATGGGAGTATATGCTGTAAGGAGAACTGTCTGCTTCTAAAACCAAAACGGAGCTACCTAACAGAACGGTCTTCAATGTGTGCATTCAACTTACAGAGTTAAACTCGTGTGTTGAAGGGGAAGTCTGGAAACGCTTTCTGTGGAGAGATCTCAAAACAGGCATTTCCAGGCATTTCCAGCACTATTCACGCATATAACGAAATAGCAGTAAAACTCTGCCTATAACACAGAAGAAACGTATCCTTCAATCTGCTCTGCTGTGCGTTTGTTCAGCTAAGTGAGTTAAATCTCCCTTTAGATTCAGGAGTTAGAAACACGTTTCTGGTAAGAGCTGCGTTTGGACATTTCTCAGTGAATGGGAGTATATGCTGTAAGGAGAACTGTCTGCTTCTAAAACCAAAACGGAGCTACCTAACAGAACGGTCTTCAATGTGTGCATTCAACTTACAGAGTTAAACTCGTGTGTTGAAGGGGAAGTCTGGAAACGCTTTCTGTGGAGAGATCTCAAAACAGGCATTTCCAGCACTATTCCCGCATATAACGAAATAGCAGTAAAACTCTGCCTAAAACACAGAAGAAACGTATCCTTCAATCTGCTCTGCTGTGCGTTTGTTCAGCTAAGTGAGTTAAATCTCCCTTTAGATTCAGGAGTTAGAAACACGTTTCTGGTAAGAGCTGCGTTTGGACATTTCTCAGTGAATGGGAGTATATGCTGTAAGGAGAACTGTCTGCTTCTAAAACCAAAACGGAGCTACCTAACAGAACGGTCTTCAATGTGTGCATTCAACTTACAGAGTTAAACTCGTGTGTTGAAGGGGAAGTCTGGAAACGCTTTCTGTGGAGAGATCTCAAAACAGGCATTTCCAGGCATTTCTAGCACCATTCCCGCATATAACGAAATAGCAGTAAAACTCTGCCTAAAACACAGAAGAAAGGTATCCTTCAATCTGCTCTGCTGTGCGTTTGTTCAGCTAAGTGAGTTAAATCTCCCTTTAGATTCAGGAGTTAGAAACACGTTTCTGGTAAGAGCTGCGTTTGGACATTTCTCAGTGAATGGGAGTATATGCTGTAATGAGAACTGTCTGCTTCTAAAACCAAAACGGAGCTACCTAACAGAACGGTCTTCAATGTGTGCATTCAACTTACAGAGTTAAACTCGTGTGTTGAAGGGGAAGTCTGGAAACGCTTTCTGTGGAGAGATCTCAAAACAGGCATTTCCAGCACTATTCCCGCATATAACGAAATAGCAGTAAAACTCTGCCTAAAACACAGAAGAAACGTATCCTTCAATCTGCTCTGCTGTGCGTTTGTTCAGCTAAGTGAGTTAAATCTCCCTTTAGATTCAGGAGTTAGAAACACGTTTCTGGTAAGAGCTGCGTTTGGACATTTCTCAGTGAATGGGAGTATATGCTGTAAGGAGAACTGTCTGCTTCTAAAACCAAAACGGAGCTACCTAACAGAACGGTCTTCAATGTGTGCATTCAACTTACAGAGTTAAACTCGTGTGTTGAAGGGGAAGTCTGGAAACGCTTTCTGTGGAGAGATCTCAAAACAGGCATTTCCAGGCATTTCCAGCACTATTCCCGCATATAACGAAATAGCAGTAAAACTCTGCCTAAAACACAGAAGAAACGTATCCTTCAATCTGCTCTGCTGTGCGTTTGTTCAGCTAAGTGAGTTAAATCTCCCTTTAGATTCAGGAGTTAGAAACACGTTTCTGGTAAGAGCTGCGTTTGGACATTTCTCAGTGAATGGGAGTATATGCTGTAAGGAGAACTGTCTGCTTCTAAAACCAAAACGGAGCTACCTAACAGAACGGTCTTCAATGTGTGCATTCAACTTACAGAGTTAAACTCGTGTGTTGAAGGGGAAGTCTGGAAACGCTTTCTGTGGAGAGATCTCAAAACAGGCATTTCCAGCACTATTCCCGCATATAACGAAATAGCAGTAAAACTCTGCCTAAAACACAGAAGAAACGTATCCTTCAATCTGCTCTGCTGTGCGTTTGTTCAGCTAAGTGAGTTAAATCTCCCTTTAGATTCAGGAGTTAGAAACACGTTTCTGGTAAGAGCTGCGTTTGGACATTTCTCAGTGAATGGGAGTATATGCTGTAAGGAGAACTGTCTGCTTCTAAAACCAAAACGGAGCTACCTAACAGAACGGTCTTCAATGTGTGCATTCAACTTACAGAGTTAAACTCGTGTGTTGAAGGGGAAGTCTGGAAACGCTTTCTGTGGAGAGATCTCAAAACAGGCATTTCCAGGCATTTCCAGCACTATTCACGCATATAACGAAATAGCAGTAAAACTCTGCCTAAAACACAGAAGAAACGTATCCTTCAATCTGCTCTGCTGTGCGTTTGTTCAGCTAAGTGAGTTAAATCTCCCTTTAGATTCAGGAGTTAGAAACACGTTTCTGGTAAGAGCTGCGTTTGGACATTTCTCAGTGAATGGGAGTATATGCTGTAAGGAGAACTGTCTGCTTCTAAAACCAAAACGGAGCTACCTAACAGAACGGTCTTCAATGTGTGCATTCAACTTACAGAGTTAAACTCGTGTGTTGAAGGGGAAGTCTGGAAACGCTTTCTGTGGAGAGATCTCAAAACAGGCATTTCCAGCACTATTCCCGCATATAACGAAATAGCAGTAAAACTCTGCCTAAAACACAGAAGAAACGTATCCTTCAATCTGCTCTGCTGTGCGTTTGTTCAGCTAAGTGAGTTAAATCTCCCTTTAGATTCAGGAGTTAGAAACACGTTTCTGGTAAGAGCTGCGTTTGGACATTTCTCAGTGAATGGGAGTATATGCTGTAAGGAGAACTGTCTGCTTCTAAAACCAAAACGGAGCTACCTAACAGAACGGTCTTCAATGTGTGCATTCAACTTACAGAGTTAAACTCGTGTGTTGAAGGGGAAGTCTGGAAACGCTTTCTGTGGAGAGATCTCAAAACAGGCATTTCCAGGCATTTCCAGCACTATTCCCGCATATAACGAAATAGCAGTAAAACTCTGCCTAAAACACAGAAGAAACGTATCCTTCAATCTGCTCTGCTGTGCGTTTGTTCAGCTAAGTGAGTTAAATCTCCCTTTAGATTCAGGAGCTGGAAACACGTTTCTGGTAAGAGCTGTGTTTGGACATTTCTCAGTGAATGGGAGTATATGCTGAAAGGAGAACTGTCTGCTTCTAAAACCAAAACGGAGCTACCTAACAGAACGGTCTTCAATGTGTGCATTCAACTTACAGAGTTAAACTCGTGTGTTGAAGGGGAAGTCTGGAAACGCTTTCTGTGGAGAGATCTCAAAACAGGCATTTCCAGCACTATTCCCGCATATAACGAAATAGCAGTAAAACTCTGCCTAAAACACAGAAGAAACGTATCCTTCAATCTGCTCTGCTGTGCGTTTGTTCAGCTAAGTGAGTTAAATCTCCCTTTAGATTCAGGAGTTAGAAACACGTTTCTGGTAAGAGCTGCGTTTGGACATTTCTCAGTGAATGGGAGTATATGCTGTAAGGAGAACTGTCTGCTTCTAAAACCAAAACGGAGCTACCTAACAGAACGGTCTTCAATGTGTGCATTCAACTTACAGAGTTAAACTCGTGTGTTGAAGGGGAAGTCTGGAAACGCTTTCTGTGGAGAGATCTCAAAACAGGCATTTCCAGGCATTTCCAGCACTATTCCCGCATATAACGAAATAGCAGTAAAACTCTGCCTAAAACACAGAAGAAACGTATCCTTCAATCTGCTCTGCTGTGCGTTTGTTCAGCTAAGTGAGTTAAATCTCCCTTTAGATTCAGGAGTTAGAAACACGTTTCTGGTAAGAGCTGCGTTTGGACATTTCTCAGTGAATGGGAGTATATGCTGTAAGGAGAACTGTCTGCTTCTAAAACCAAAACGGAGCTACCTAACAGAACGGTCTTCAATGTGTGCATTCAACTTACAGAGTTAAACTCGTGTGTTGAAGGGGAAGTCTGGAAACGCTTTCTGTGGAGAGATCTCAAAACAGGCATTTCCAGCACTATTCCCGCATATAACGAAATAGCAGTAAAACTCTGCCTAAAACACAGAAGAAACGTATCCTTCAATCTGCTCTGCTGTGCGTTTGTTCAGCTAAGTGAGTTAAATCTCCCTTTAGATTCAGGAGTTAGAAACACGTTTCTGGTAAGAGCTGCGTTTGGACATTTCTCAGTGAATGGGAGTATATGCTGTAAGGAGAACTGTCTGCTTCTAAAACCAAAACGGAGCTACCTAACAGAACGGTCTTCAATGTGTGCATTCAACTTACAGAGTTAAACTCGTGTGTTGAAGGGGAAGTCTGGAAACGCTTTCTGTGGAGAGATCTCAAAACAGGCATTTCCAGGCATTTCCAGCACTATTCACGCATATAACGAAATAGCAGTAAAACTCTGCCTAAAACACAGAAGAAACGTATCCTTCAATCTGCTCTGCTGTGCGTTTGTTCAGCTAAGTGAGTTAAATCTCCCTTTAGATTCAGGAGTTAGAAACACGTTTCTGGTAAGAGCTGCGTTTGGACATTTCTCAGTGAATGGGAGTATATGCTGTAAGGAGAACTGTCTGCTTCTAAAACCAAAACGGAGCTACCTAACAGAACGGTCTTCAATGTGTGCATTCAACTTACAGAGTTAAACTCGTGTGTTGAAGGGGAAGTCTGGAAACGCTTTCTGTGGACAGATCCCAAAACAGGCATTTCCAGGCATTTCCAGCACTATTCCCGCATATAACGAAATAGCAGTAAAACTCTGCCTAAAACACAGAAGAAACGTATCCTTCAATCTGCTCTGCTGTGCGTTTGTTCAGCTAAGTGAGTTAAATCTCCCTTTAGATTCAGGAGTTAGAAACACGTTTCTGGTAAGAGCTGCGTTTGGACATTTCTCAGTGAATGGGAGTATATGCTGTAAGGAGAACTGTCTGCTTCTAAAACCAAAACGGAGCTACCTAACAGAACGGTCTTCAATGTGTGCATTCAACTTACAGAGTTAAACTCGTGTGTTGAAGGGGAAGTCTGGAAACGCTTTCTGTGGAGAGATCTCAAAACAGGCATTTCCAGCACTATTCCCGCATATAACGAAATAGCAGTAAAACTCTGCCTAAAACACAGAAGAAACGTATCCTTCAATCTGCTCTGCTGTGCGTTTGTTCAGCTAAGTGAGTTAAATCTCCCTTTAGATTCAGGAGTTAGAAACACGTTTCTGGTAAGAGCTGCGTTTGGACATTTCTCAGTGAATGGGAGTATATGCTGTAAGGAGAACTGTCTGCTTCTAAAACCAAAACGGAGCTACCTAACAGAACGGTCTTCAATGTGTGCATTCAACTTACAGAGTTAAACTCGTGTGTTGAAGGGGAAGTCTGGAAACGCTTTCTGTGGAGAGATCTCAAAACAGGCATTTCCAGGCATTTCCAGCACTATTCCCGCATATAACGAAATAGCAGTAAAACTCTGCCTAAAACACAGAAGAAACGTATCCTTCAATCTGCTCTGCTGTGCGTTTGTTCAGCTAAGTGAGTTAAATCTCCCTTTAGATTCAGGAGTTAGAAACACGTTTCTGGTAAGAGCTGCGTTTGGACATTTCTCAGTGAATGGGAGTATATGCTGTAAGGAGAACTGTCTGCTTCTAAAACCAAAACGGAGCTACCTAACAGAACGGTCTTCAATGTGTGCATTCAATTACAGAGTTAAGCTCGTGTGTTGAAGGGGAAGTCTGGAAACGCTTTCTGTGGAGAGATCTCAAAACAGGCATTTCCAGCACTATTTCCGCATATAACGAAATAGCAGTAAAACTCTGCCTAAAACACAGAAGAAACGTATCCTTCAATCTGCTCTGCTGTGCGTTTGTTCAGCTAAGTGAGTTAAATCTCCCTTTAGATTCAGGAGTTAGAAACACGTTTCTGGTAAGAGCTGCGTTTGGACATTTCTCAGTGAATGGGAGTATATGCTGTAAGGAGAACTGTCTGCTTCTAAAACCAAAACGGAGCTACCTAACAGAACGGTCTTCAATGTGTGCATTCAACTTACAGAGTTAAACTCGTGTGTTGAAGGGGAAGTCTGGAAACGCTTTCTGTGGACAGATCTCAAAACAGGCATTTCCAGGCATTTCCAGCACTATTCACGCATATAACGAAATAGCAGTAAAACTCTGCCTAAAACACAGAAGAAACGTATCCTTCAATCTGCTCTGCTGTGCGTTTGTTCAGCTAAGTGAGTTAAATCTCCCTTTAGATTCAGGAGTTAGAAACACGTTTCTGGTAAGAGCTGCGTTTGGACATTTCTCAGTGAATGGGAGTATATGCTGTAAGGAGAACTGTCTGCTTCTAAAACCAAAACGGAGCTACCTAACAGAAAGGTCTTCAATGTGTGCATTCAACTTACAGAGTTAAACTCGTGTGTTGAAGGGGAAGTCTGGAAACGCTTTCTGTGGAGAGTTCTCAAAACAGGCATTTCCAGCACTATTCCCGCATATAACGAAATAGCAGTAAAACTCTGCCTAAAACACAGAAGAAACGTATCCTTCAATCTGCTCTGCTGTGCGTTTGTTCAGCTAAGTGAGTTAAATCTCCCTTTAGATTCAGGAGTTAGAAACACGTTTCTGGTAAGAGCTGCGTTTGGACATTTCTCAGTGAATGGGAGTATATGCTGTAAGGAGAACTGTCTGCTTCTAAAACCAAAACGGAGCTACCTAACAGAACGGTCTTCAATGTGTGCATTCAACTTACAGAGTTAAACTCGTGTGTTGAAGGGGACGTCTGGAAACGCTTTCTGTGGAGAGATCTCAAAACAGGCATTTCCAGGCATTTCCAGCACTATTCACGCATATAACGAAATAGCAGTAAAACTCTGCCTAAAACACAGAAGAAACGTATCCTTCAATCTGCTCTGCTGTGCGTTTGTTCAGCTAAGTGAGTTAAATCTCCCTTTAGATTCAGGAGTTAGAAACACGTTTCTGGTAAGAGCTGCGTTTGGACATTTCTCAGTGAATGGGAGTATATGCTGTAAGGAGAACTGTCTGCTTCTAAAACCAAAACGGAGCTACCTAACAGAACGGTCTTCAATGTGTGCATTCAACTTACAGAGTTAAACTCGTGTGTTGAAGGGGAAGTCTGGAAACGCTTTCTGTGGAGAGATCTCAAAACAGGCATTTCCAGGCATTTCCAGCACTATTCCCGCATATAACGAAATAGCAGTAAAACTCTGCCTAAAACACAGAAGAAACGTATCCTTCAATCTGCTCTGCTGTGCGTTTGTTCAGCTAAGTGAGTTAAATCTCCCTTTAGATTCAGGAGTTAGAAACACGTTTCTGGTAAGAGCTGCGTTTGGACATTTCTCAGTGAATGGGAATATATGCTGTAAGGAGAACTGTCTGCTTCTAAAACCAAAACGGAGCTACCTAACAGAACGGTCTTCAATGTGTGCATTCAACTTACAGAGTTAAACTCGTGTGTTGAAGGGGAAGTCTGGAAACGCTTTCTGTGGAGAGATCTCAAAACAGGCATTTCCAGCACTATTCCCGCATATAACGAAATAGCAGTAAAACTCTGCCTAAAACACAGAAGAAACGTATCCTTCAATCTGCTCTGCTGTGCGTTTGTTCAGCTAAGTGAGTTAAATCTCCCTTTAGATTCAGGAGTTAGAAACACGTTTCTGGTAAGAGCTGCGTTTGGACATTTCTCAGTGAATGGGAGTATATGCTGTAAGGAGAACTGTCTGCTTCTAAAACCAAAACGGAGCTACCTAACAGAACGGTCTTCAATGTGTGCATTCAACTTACAGAGTTAAACTCGTGTGTTGAAGGGGAAGTCTGGAAACGCTTTCTGTGGAGAGATCTCAAAACAGGCATTTCCAGGCATTTCCAGCACTATTCACGCATATAACGAAATAGCAGTAAAACTCTGCCTAAAACACAGAAGAAACGTATCCTTCAATCTGCTCTGCTGTGCGTTTGTTCAGCTAAGTGAGTTAAATCTCCCTTTAGATTCAGGAGTTAGAAACACGTTTCTGGTAAGAGCTGCGTTTGGACATTTCTCAGTGAATGGGAGTATATGCTGTAAGGAGAACTGTCTGCTTCTAAAACCAAAACGGAGCTACCTAACAGAACGGTCTTCAATGTGTGCATTCAACTTACAGAGTTAAACTCGTGTGTTGAAGGGGAAGTCTGGAAACGCTTTCTGTGGACAGATCTCAAAACAGGCATTTCCAGGCATTTCCAGCACTATTCCCGCATATAACGAAATAGCAGTAAAACTCTGCCTAAAACACAGAAGAAACGTATCCTTCAATCTGCTCTGCTGTGCGTTTGTTCAGCTAAGTGAGTTAAATCTCCCTTTAGATTCAGGAGTTAGAAACACGTTTCTGGTAAGAGCTGCGTTTGGACATTTCTCAGTGAATGGGAGTATATGCTGTAAGGAGAACTGTCTGCTTCTAAAACCAAAACGGAGCTACCTAACAGAACGGTCTTCAATGTGTGCATTCAACTTACAGAGTTAAACTCGTGTGTTGAAGGGGAAGTCTGGAAACGCTTTCTGTGGAGAGATCTCAAAACAGGCATTTCCAGCACTATTCCCGCATATAACGAAATAGCAGTAAAACTCTGCCTAAAACACAGAAGAAACGTATCCTTCAATCTGCTCTGCTGTGCGTTTGTTCAGCTAAGTGAGTTAAATCTCCCTTTAGATTCAGGAGTTAGAAACACGTTTCTGGTAAGAGCTGCGTTTGGACATTTCTCAGTGAATGGGAGTATATGCTGTAAGGAGAACTGTCTGCTTCTAAAACCAAAACGGAGCTACCTAACAGAACGGTCTTCAATGTGTGCATTCAACTTACAGAGTTAAACTCGTGTGTTGAAGGGGAAGTCTGGAAACGCTTTCTGTGGAGAGATCTCAAAACAGGCATTTCCAGGCATTTCCAGCACTATTCCCGCATATAACGAAATAGCAGTAAAACTCTGCCTAAAACACAGAAGAAACGTATCCTTCAATCTGCTCTGCTGTGCGTTTGTTCAGCTAAGTGAGTTAAATCTCCCTTTAGATTCAGGAGTTAGAAACACGTTTCTGGTAAGAGCTGCGTTTGGACATTTCTCAGTGAATGGGAGTATATGCTGTAAGGAGAACTGTCTGCTTCTAAAACCAAAACGGAGCTACCTAACAGAACGGTCTTCAATGTGTGCATTCAATTACAGAGTTAAGCTCGTGTGTTGAAGGGGAAGTCTGGAAACGCTTTCTGTGGAGAGATCTCAAAACAGGCATTTCCAGCACTATTTCCGCATATAACGAAATAGCAGTAAAACTCTGCCTAAAACACAGAAGAAACGTATCCTTCAATCTGCTCTGCTGTGCGTTTGTTCAGCTAAGTGAGTTAAATCTCCCTTTAGATTCAGGAGTTAGAAACACGTTTCTGGTAAGAGCTGCGTTTGGACATTTCTCAGTGAATGGGAGTATATGCTGTAAGGAGAACTGTCTGCTTCTAAAACCAAAACGGAGCTACCTAACAGAACGGTCTTCAATGTGTGCATTCAACTTACAGAGTTAAACTCGTGTGTTGAAGGGGAAGTCTGGAAACGCTTTCTGTGGAGAGATCTCAAAACAGGCATTTCCAGGCATTTCCAGCACTATTCACGCATATAACGAAATAGCAGTAAAACTCTGCCTAAAACACAGAAGAAACGTATCCTTCAATCTGCTCTGCTGTGCGTTTGTTCAGCTAAGTGAGTTAAATCTCCCTTTAGATTCAGGAGTTAGAAACACGTTTCTGGTAAGAGCTGCGTTTGGACATTTCTCAGTGAATGGGAGTATATGCTGTAAGGAGAACTGTCTGCTTCTAAAACCAAAACGGAGCTACCTAACAGAACGGTCTTCAATGTGTGCATTCAACTTACAGAGTTAAACTCGTGTGTTGAAGGGGAAGTCTGGAAACGCTTTCTGTGGAGAGATCTCAAAACAGGCATTTCCAGCACTATTCCCGCATATAACGAAATAGCAGTAAAACTCTGCCTAAAACACAGAAGAAACGTATCCTTCAATCTGCTCTGCTGTGCGTTTGTTCAGCTAAGTGAGTTAAATCTCCCTTTAGATTCAGGAGTTAGAAACACGTTTCTGGTAAGAGTTGCGTTTGGACATTTCTCAGTGAATGGGAGTATATGCTGTAAGGAGAACTGTCTGCTTCTAAAACCAAAACGGAGCTACCTAACAGAACGGTCTTCAATGTGTGCATTCAACTTACAGAGTTAAACTCGTGTGTTGAAGGGGAAGTCTGGAAACGCTTTCTGTGGAGAGATCTCAAAACAGGCATTTCCAGCACTATTCCCGCATATAACGAAATAGCAGTAAAACTCTGCCTAAAACACAGAAGAAACGTATCCTTCAATCTGCTCTGCTGTGCGTTTGTTCAGCTAAGTGAGTTAAATCTCCCTTTAGATTCAGGAGTTAGAAACACGTTTCTGGTAAGAGCTGCGTTTGGACATTTCTCAGTGAAAGGGAGTATATGCTGTAAGGAGAACTGTCTGCTTCTAAAACCAAAACGGAGCTACCTAACAGAACGGTCTTCAATGTGTGCATTCAACTTACAGAGTTAAACTCGTGTGTTGAAGGGGAAGTCTGGAAACGCTTTCTGTGGAGAGATCTCAAAACAGGCATTTCCAGGCATTTCCAGCACTATTCCCGCATATAACGAAATAGCAGTAAAACTCTGCCTAAAACACAGAAGAAACGTATCCTTCAATCTGCTCTGCTGTGCGTTTGTTCAGCTAAGTGAGTTAAATCTCCCTTTAGATTCAGGAGTTAGAAACACGTTTCTGGTAAGAGCTGCGTTTGGACATTTCTCAGTGAATGGGAGTATATGCTGTAAGGAGAACTGTCTGCTTCTAAAACCAAAACGGAGCTACCTAACAGAACGGTCTTCAATGTGTGCATTCAACTTACAGAGTTAAACTCGTGTGTTGAAGGGGAAGTCTGGAAACGCTTTCTGTGGAGAGATCTCAAAACAGGCATTTCCAAGCCTTTCCAGCACTATTCCCGCATATAACGAAATAGCAGTAAAACTCTGCCTAAAACACAGAAGAAACGTATACTTCAATCTGCTCTGCTGTGCGTTTGTTCAGCTAAGTGAGTTAAATCTCCCTTTAGATTCAGGAGTTAGAAACACGTTTCTGGTAAGAGCTGCGTTTGGACATTTCTCAGTGAATGGGAGTATATGCTGTAAGGAGAACTGTCTGCTTCTAAAACCAAAACGGAGCTACCTAACAGAACGGTCTTCAATGTGTGCATTCAACTTACAGAGTTAAACTCGTGTGTTGAAGGGGAAGTCTGGAAACGCTTTCTGTGGAGAGATCTCAAAACCGGCATTTCCAGCACTATTCCCGCATATAACGAAATAGCAGTAAAACTCTGCCTAAAACACAGAAGAAACGTATCCTTCAATCTGCTCTGCTGTGCGTTTGTTCAGCTAAGTGAGTTAAATCTCCCTTTAGATTCAGGAGTTAGAAACACGTTTCTGGTAAGAGCTGCGTTTGGACATTTCTCAGTGAATGGGAGTATATGCTGTAAGGAGAACTGTCTGCTTCTAAAACCAAAACGGAGCTACCTAACAGAACGGTCTTCAATGTGTGCATTCAACTTACAGAGTTAAACTCGTGTGTTGAAGGGGAAGTCTGGAAACGCTTTCTGTGGAGAGATCTCAAAACAGGCATTTCCAGGCATTTCCAGCACTATTCACGCATATAACGAAATAGCAGTAAAACTCTGCCTATAACACAGAAGAAACGTATCCTTCAATCTGCTCTGCTGTGCGTTTGTTCAGCTAAGTGAGTTAAATCTCCCTTTAGATTCAGGAGTTAGAAACACGTTTCTGGTAAGAGCTGCGTTTGGACATTTCTCAGTGAATGGGAGTATATGCTGTAAGGAGAACTGTCTGCTTCTAAAACCAAAACGGAGCTACCTAACAGAACGGTCTTCAATGTGTGCATTCAACTTACAGAGTTAAACTCGTGTGTTGAAGGGGAAGTCTGGAAACGCTTTCTGTGGAGAGATCTCAAAACAGGCATTTCCAGCACTATTCCCGCATATAACGAAATAGCAGTAAAACTCTGCCTAAAACACAGAAGAAACGTATCCTTCAATCTGCTCTGCTGTGCGTTTGTTCAGCTAAGTGAGTTAAATCTCCCTTTAGATTCAGGAGTTAG
The DNA here is from genome assembly GCA_031835075.1 of Saguinus oedipus. Lineage (NCBI taxonomy): Eukaryota > Metazoa > Chordata > Mammalia > Primates > Cebidae > Saguinus > Saguinus oedipus. Next base: position 32,823 of record JASSZA010000182.1, on the reverse strand, counting down.
AAACACGTTTCTGGTAAGAGCTGCGTTTGGACATTTCTCAGTGAATGGGAGTATATGCTGTAAGGAGAACTGTCTGCTTCTAAAACCAAAACGGAGCTACCTAACAGAACGGTCTTCAATGTGTGCATTCAACTTACAGAGTTAAACTCGTGTGTTGAAGGGGAAGTCTGGAAACGCTTTCTGTGGAGAGATCTCAAAACAGGCATTTCCAGGCATTTCTAGCACCATTCCCGCATATAACGAAATAGCAGTAAAACTCTGCCTAAAACACAGAAGAAAGGTATCCTTCAATCTGCTCTGCTGTGCGTTTGTTCAGCTAAGTGAGTTAAATCTCCCTTTAGATTCAGGAGTTAGAAACACGTTTCTGGTAAGAGCTGCGTTTGGACATTTCTCAGTGAATGGGAGTATATGCTGTAATGAGAACTGTCTGCTTCTAAAACCAAAACGGAGCTACCTAACAGAACGGTCTTCAATGTGTGCATTCAACTTACAGAGTTAAACTCGTGTGTTGAAGGGGAAGTCTGGAAACGCTTTCTGTGGAGAGATCTCAAAACAGGCATTTCCAGCACTATTCCCGCATATAACGAAATAGCAGTAAAACTCTGCCTAAAACACAGAAGAAACGTATCCTTCAATCTGCTCTGCTGTGCGTTTGTTCAGCTAAGTGAGTTAAATCTCCCTTTAGATTCAGGAGTTAGAAACACGTTTCTGGTAAGAGCTGCGTTTGGACATTTCTCAGTGAATGGGAGTATATGCTGTAAGGAGAACTGTCTGCTTCTAAAACCAAAACGGAGCTACCTAACAGAACGGTCTTCAATGTGTGCATTCAACTTACAGAGTTAAACTCGTGTGTTGAAGGGGAAGTCTGGAAACGCTTTCTGTGGAGAGATCTCAAAACAGGCATTTCCAGGCATTTCCAGCACTATTCCCGCATATAACGAAATAGCAGTAAAACTCTGCCTAAAACACAGAAGAAACGTATCCTTCAATCTGCTCTGCTGTGCGTTTGTTCAGCTAAGTGAGTTAAATCTCCCTTTAGATTCAGGAGTTAGAAACACGTTTCTGGTAAGAGCTGCGTTTGGACATTTCTCAGTGAATGGGAGTATATGCTGTAAGGAGAACTGTCTGCTTCTAAAACCAAAACGGAGCTACCTAACAGAACGGTCTTCAATGTGTGCATTCAACTTACAGAGTTAAACTCGTGTGTTGAAGGGGAAGTCTGGAAACGCTTTCTGTGGAGAGATCTCAAAACAGGCATTTCCAGCACTATTCCCGCATATAACGAAATAGCAGTAAAACTCTGCCTAAAACACAGAAGAAACGTATCCTTCAATCTGCTCTGCTGTGCGTTTGTTCAGCTAAGTGAGTTAAATCTCCCTTTAGATTCAGGAGTTAGAAACACGTTTCTGGTAAGAGCTGCGTTTGGACATTTCTCAGTGAATGGGAGTATATGCTGTAAGGAGAACTGTCTGCTTCTAAAACCAAAACGGAGCTACCTAACAGAACGGTCTTCAATGTGTGCATTCAACTTACAGAGTTAAACTCGTGTGTTGAAGGGGAAGTCTGGAAACGCTTTCTGTGGAGAGATCTCAAAACAGGCATTTCCAGGCATTTCCAGCACTATTCACGCATATAACGAAATAGCAGTAAAACTCTGCCTAAAACACAGAAGAAACGTATCCTTCAATCTGCTCTGCTGTGCGTTTGTTCAGCTAAGTGAGTTAAATCTCCCTTTAGATTCAGGAGTTAGAAACACGTTTCTGGTAAGAGCTGCGTTTGGACATTTCTCAGTGAATGGGAGTATATGCTGTAAGGAGAACTGTCTGCTTCTAAAACCAAAACGGAGCTACCTAACAGAACGGTCTTCAATGTGTGCATTCAACTTACAGAGTTAAACTCGTGTGTTGAAGGGGAAGTCTGGAAACGCTTTCTGTGGAGAGATCTCAAAACAGGCATTTCCAGCACTATTCCCGCATATAACGAAATAGCAGTAAAACTCTGCCTAAAACACAGAAGAAACGTATCCTTCAATCTGCTCTGCTGTGCGTTTGTTCAGCTAAGTGAGTTAAATCTCCCTTTAGATTCAGGAGTTAGAAACACGTTTCTGGTAAGAGCTGCGTTTGGACATTTCTCAGTGAATGGGAGTATATGCTGTAAGGAGAACTGTCTGCTTCTAAAACCAAAACGGAGCTACCTAACAGAACGGTCTTCAATGTGTGCATTCAACTTACAGAGTTAAACTCGTGTGTTGAAGGGGAAGTCTGGAAACGCTTTCTGTGGAGAGATCTCAAAACAGGCATTTCCAGGCATTTCCAGCACTATTCCCGCATATAACGAAATAGCAGTAAAACTCTGCCTAAAACACAGAAGAAACGTATCCTTCAATCTGCTCTGCTGTGCGTTTGTTCAGCTAAGTGAGTTAAATCTCCCTTTAGATTCAGGAGTTAGAAACACGTTTCTGGTAAGAGCTGCGTTTGGACATTTCTCAGTGAATGGGAGTATATGCTGTAAGGAGAACTGTCTGCTTCTAAAACCAAAACGGAGCTACCTAACAGAACGGTCTTCAATGTGTGCATTCAACTTACAGAGTTAAACTCGTGTGTTGAAGGGGAAGTCTGGAAACGCTTTCTGTGGAGAGATCTCAAAACAGGCATTTCCAGCACTATTCCCGCATATAACGAAATAGCAGTAAAACTCTGCCTAAAACACAGAAGAAACGTATCCTTCAATCTGCTCTGCTGTGCGTTTGTTCAGCTAAGTGAGTTAAATCTCCCTTTAGATTCAGGAGTTAGAAACACGTTTCTGGTAAGAGCTGCGTTTGGACATTTCTCAGTGAATGGGAGTATATGCTGTAAGGAGAACTGTCTGCTTCTAAAACCAAAACGGAGCTACCTAACAGAACGGTCTTCAATGTGTGCATTCAACTTACAGAGTTAAACTCGTGTGTTGAAGGGGAAGTCTGGAAACGCTTTCTGTGGAGAGATCTCAAAACAGGCATTTCCAGGCATTTCCAGCACTATTCCCGCATATAACGAAATAGCAGTAAAACTCTGCCTAAAACACAGAAGAAACGTATCCTTCAATCTGCTCTGCTGTGCGTTTGTTCAGCTAAGTGAGTTAAATCTCCCTTTAGATTCAGGAGTTAGAAACACGTTTCTGGTAAGAGCTGCGTTTGGACATTTCTCAGTGAATGGGAGTATATGCTGTAAGGAGAACTGTCTGCTTCTAAAACCAAAACGGAGCTACCTAACAGAACGGTCTTCAATGTGTGCATTCAACTTACAGAGTTAAACTCGTGTGTTGAAGGGGAAGTCTGGAAACGCTTTCTGTGGAGAGATCTCAAAACAGGCATTTCCAGCACTATTCCCGCATATAACGAAATAGCAGTAAAACTCTGCCTAAAACACAGAAGAAACGTATCCTTCAATCTGCTCTGCTGTGCGTTTGTTCAGCTAAGTGAGTTAAATCTCCCTTTAGATTCAGGAGTTAGAAACACGTTTCTGGTAAGAGCTGCGTTTGGACATTTCTCAGTGAATGGGAGTATATGCTGTAAGGAGAACTGTCTGCTTCTAAAACCAAAACGGAGCTACCTAACAGAACGGTCTTCAATGTGTGCATTCAACTTACAGAGTTAAACTCGTGTGTTGAAGGGGAAGTCTGGAAACGCTTTCTGTGGAGAGATCTCAAAACAGGCATTTCCAGCACTATTCCCGCATATAACGAAATAGCAGTAAAACTCTGCCTAAAACACAGAAGAAACGTATCCTTCAATCTGCTCTGCTGTGCGTTTGTTCAGCTAAGTGAGTTAAATCTCCCTTTAGATTCAGGAGTTAGAAACACGTTTCTGGTAAGAGCTGCGTTTGGACATTTCTCAGTGAATGGGAGTATATGCTGTAAGGAGAACTGTCTGCTTCTAAAACCAAAACGGAGCTACCTAACAGAACGGTCTTCAATGTGTGCATTCAACTTACAGAGTTAAACTCGTGTGTTGAAGGGGAAGTCTGGAAACGCTTTCTGTGGAGAGATCTCAAAACAGGCATTTCCAGGCATTTCCAGCACTATTCCCGCATATAACGAAATAGCAGTAAAACTCTGCCTAAAACACAGAAGAAACGTATCCTTCAATCTGCTCTGCTGTGCGTTTGTTCAGCTAAGTGAGTTAAATCTCCCTTTAGATTCAGGAGTTAGAAACACGTTTCTGGTAAGAGCTGCGTTTGGACATTTCTCAGTGAATGGGAGTATATGCTGTAAGGAGAACTGTCTGCTTCTAAAACCAAAACGGAGCTACCTAACAGAACGGTCTTCAATGTGTGCATTCAACTTACAGAGTTAAACTCGTGTGTTGAAGGGGAAGTCTGGAAACGCTTTCTGTGGAGAGATCTCAAAACAGGCATTTCCAGCACTATTCCCGCATATAACGAAATAGCAGTAAAACTCTGCCTAAAACACAGAAGAAACGTATCCTTCAATCTGCTCTGCTGTGCGTTTGTTCAGCTAAGTGAGTTAAATCTCCCTTTAGATTCAGGAGTTAGAAACACGTTTCTGGTAAGAGCTGCGTTTGGACATTTCTCAGTGAATGGGAGTATATGCTGTAAGGAGAACTGTCTGCTTCTAAAACCAAAACGGAGCTACCTAACAGAACGGTCTTCAATGTGTGCATTCAACTTACAGAGTTAAACTCGTGTGTTGAAGGGGAAGTCTGGAAACGCTTTCTGTGGAGAGATCTCAAAACAGGCATTTCCAGGCATTTCCAGCACTATTCCCGCATATAACGAAATAGCAGTAAAACTCTGCCTAAAACACAGAAGAAACGTATCCTTCAATCTGCTCTGCTGTGCGTTTGTTCAGCTAAGTGAGTTAAATCTCCCTTTAGATTCAGGAGTTAGAAACACGTTTCTGGTAAGAGCTGCGTTTGGACATTTCTCAGTGAATGGGAGTATATGCTGTAAGGAGAACTGTCTGCTTCTAAAACCAAAACGGAGCTACCTAACAGAACGGTCTTCAATGTGTGCATTCAACTTACAGAGTTAAACTCGTGTGTTGAAGGGGAAGTCTGGAAACGCTTTCTGTGGAGAGATCTCAAAACAGGCATTTCCAGCACTATTCCCGCATATAACGAAATAGCAGTAAAACTCTGCCTAAAACACAGAAGAAACGTATCCTTCAATCTGCTCTGCTGTGCGTTTGTTCAGCTAAGTGAGTTAAATCTCCCTTTAGATTCAGGAGTTAGAAACACGTTTCTGGTAAGAGCTGCGTTTGGACATTTCTCAGTGAATGGGAGTATATGCTGTAAGGAGAACTGTCTGCTTCTAAAACCAAAACGGAGCTACCTAACAGAACGGTCTTCAATGTGTGCATTCAACTTACAGAGTTAAACTCGTGTGTTGAAGGGGAAGTCTGGAAACGCTTTCTGTGGAGAGATCTCAAAACAGGCATTTCCAGGCATTTCCAGCACTATTCACGCATATAACGAAATAGCAGTAAAACTCTGCCTAAAACACAGAAGAAACGTATCCTTCAATCTGCTCTGCTGTGCGTTTGTTCAGCTAAGTGAGTTAAATCTCCCTTTAGATTCAGGAGTTAGAAACACGTTTCTGGTAAGAGCTGCGTTTGGACATTTCTCAGTGAATGGGAGTATATGCTGTAAGGAGAACTGTCTGCTTCTAAAACCAAAACGGAGCTACCTAACAGAACGGTCTTCAATGTGTGCATTCAACTTACAGAGTTAAACTCGTGTGTTGAAGGGGAAGTCTGGAAACGCTTTCTGTGGAGAGATCTCAAAACAGGCATTTCCAGCACTATTCCCGCATATAACGAAATAGCAGTAAAACTCTGCCTAAAACACAGAAGAAACGTATCCTTCAATCTGCTCTGCTGTGCGTTTGTTCAGCTAAGTGAGTTAAATCTCCCTTTAGATTCAGGAGTTAGAAACACGTTTCTGGTAAGAGCTGCGTTTGGACATTTCTCAGTGAATGGGAGTATATGCTGTAAGGAGAACTGTCTGCTTCTAAAACCAAAACGGAGCTACCTAACAGAACGGTCTTCAATGTGTGCATTCAACTTACAGAGTTAAACTCGTGTGTTGAAGGGGAAGTCTGGAAACGCTTTCTGTGGAGAGATCTCAAAACAGGCATTTCCAGGCATTTCCAGCACTATTCCCGCATATAACGAAATAGCAGTAAAACTCTGCCTAAAACACAGAAGAAACGTATCCTTCAATCTGCTCTGCTGTGCGTTTGTTCAGCTAAGTGAGTTAAATCTCCCTTTAGATTCAGGAGTTAGAAACACGTTTCTGGTAAGAGCTGCGTTTGGACATTTCTCAGTGAATGGGAGTATATGCTGTAAGGAGAACTGTCTGCTTCTAAAACCAAAACGGAGCTACCTAACAGAACGGTCTTCAATGTGTGCATTCAACTTACAGAGTTAAACTCGTGTGTTGAAGGGGAAGTCTGGAAACGCTTTCTGTGGAGAGATCTCAAAACAGGCATTTCCAGCACTATTCCCGCATATAACGAAATAGCAGTAAAACTCTGCCTAAAACACAGAAGAAACGTATCCTTCAATCTGCTCTGCTGTGCGTTTGTTCAGCTAAGTGAGTTAAATCTCCCTTTAGATTCAGGAGTTAGAAACACGTTTCTGGTAAGAGCTGCGTTTGGACATTTCTCAGTGAATGGGAGTATATGCTGTAAGGAGAACTGTCTGCTTCTAAAACCAAAACGGAGCTACCTAACAGAACGGTCTTCAATGTGTGCATTCAACTTACAGAGTTAAACTCGTGTGTTGAAGGGGAAGTCTGGAAACGCTTTCTGTGGAGAGATCTCAAAACAGGCATTTCCAGGCATTTCCAGCACTATTCACGCATATAACGAAATAGCAGTAAAACTCTGCCTAAAACACAGAAGAAACGTATCCTTCAATCTGCTCTGCTGTGCGTTTGTTCAGCTAAGTGAGTTAAATCTCCCTTTAGATTCAGGAGTTAGAAACACGTTTCTGGTAAGAGCTGCGTTTGGACATTTCTCAGTGAATGGGAGTATATGCTGTAAGGAGAACTGTCTGCTTCTAAAACCAAAACGGAGCTACCTAACAGAACGGTCTTCAATGTGTGCATTCAACTTACAGAGTTAAACTCGTGTGTTGAAGGGGAAGTCTGGAAACGCTTTCTGTGGAGAGATCTCAAAACAGGCATTTCCAGCACTATTCCCGCATATAACGAAATAGCAGTAAAACTCTGCCTAAAACACAGAAGAAACGTATCCTTCAATCTGCTCTGCTGTGCGTTTGTTCAGCTAAGTGAGTTAAATCTCCCTTTAGATTCAGGAGTTAGAAACACGTTTCTGGTAAGAGCTGCGTTTGGACATTTCTCAGTGAATGGGAGTATATGCTGTAAGGAGAACTGTCTGCTTCTAAAACCAAAACGGAGCTACCTAACAGAACGGTCTTCAATGTGTGCATTCAACTTACAGAGTTAAACTCGTGTGTTGAAGGGGAAGTCTGGAAACGCTTTCTGTGGAGAGATCTCAAAACAGGCATTTCCAGCACTATTCCCGCATATAACGAAATAGCAGTAAAACTCTGCCTAAAACACAGAAGAAACGTATCCTTCAATCTGCTCTGCTGTGCGTTTGTTCAGCTAAGTGAGTTAAATCTCCCTTTAGATTCAGGAGTTAGAAACACGTTTCTGGTAAGAGCTGCGTTTGGACATTTCTCAGTGAATGGGAGTATATGCTGTAAGGAGAACTGTCTGCTTCTAAAACCAAAACGGAGCTACCTAACAGAACGGTCTTCAATGTGTGCATTCAACTTACAGAGTTAAACTCGTGTGTTGAAGGGGAAGTCTGGAAACGCTTTCTGTGGAGAGATCTCAAAACAGGCATTTCCAGGCATTTCCAGCACTATTCCCGCATATAACGAAATAGCAGTAAAACTCTGCCTAAAACACAGAAGAAACGTATCCTTCAATCTGCTCTGCTGTGCGTTTGTTCAGCTAAGTGAGTTAAATCTCCCTTTAGATTCAGGAGTTAGAAACACGTTTCTGGTAAGAGCTGCGTTTGGACATTTCTCAGTGAATGGGAGTATATGCTGTAAGGAGAACTGTCTGCTTCTAAAACCAAAACGGAGCTACCTAACAGAACGGTCTTCAATGTGTGCATTCAACTTACAGAGTTAAACTCGTGTGTTGAAGGGGAAGTCTGGAAACGCTTTCTGTGGAGAGATCTCAAAACAGGCATTTCCAGCACTATTCCCGCATATAACGAAATAGCAGTAAAACTCTGCCTAAAACACAGAAGAAACGTATCCTTCAATCTGCTCTGCTGTGCGTTTGTTCAGCTAAGTGAGTTAAATCTCCCTTTAGATTCAGGAGTTAGAAACACGTTTCTGGTAAGAGCTGCGTTTGGACATTTCTCAGTGAATGGGAGTATATGCTGTAAGGAGACACTGTCTGCTTCTAAAACCAAAACGGAGCTACCTAACAGAACGGTCTTCAATGTGTGCATTCAACTTACAGAGTTAAACTCGTGTGTTGAAGGGGAAGTCTGGAAACGCTTTCTGTGGAGAGATCTCAAAAAGGCATTTCCAGGCATTTCCAGCACTATTCCCGCATATAACGAAATAGCAGTAAAACTCTGCCTAAAACACAGAAGAAACGTATCCTTCAATCTGCTCTGCTGTGCGTTTGTTCAGCTAAGTGAGTTAAATCTCCCTTTAGATTCAGGAGTTAGAAACACGTTTCTGGTAAGAGCTGCGTTTGGACATTTCTCAGTGAATGGGAGTATATGCTGTAAGGAGAACTGTCTGCTTCTAAAACCAAAACGGAGCTACCTAACAGAACGGTCTTCAATGTGTTGCATTCAACTTACAGAGTTAAACTCGTGTGTTGAAGGGGAAGTCTGGAAACGCTTTCTGTGGAGAGATCTCAAAACAGGCATTTCCAGCACTATTCCCGCATATAACGAAATAGCAGTAAAACTCTGCCTAAAACACAGAAGAAACGTATCCTTCAATCTGCTCTGCTGTGCGTTTGTTCAGCTAAGTGAGTTAAATCTCCCTTTAGATTCAGGAGTTAGAAACACGTTTCTGGTAAGAGCTGCGTTTGGACATTTCTCAGTGAATGGGAGTATATGCTGTAAGGAGAACTGTCTGCTTCTAAAACCAAAACGGAGCTACCTAACAGAACGGTCTTCAATGTGTGCATTCAACTTACAGAGTTAAACTCGTGTGTTGAAGGGGAAGTCTGGAAACGCTTTCTGTGGAGAGATCTCAAAACAGGCATTTCCAGCACTATTCCCGCATATAACGGAAATAGCAGTAAAACTCTGCCTAAAACACAGAAGAAACGTATCCTTCAATCTGCTCTGCTGTGCGTTTGTTCAGCTAAGTGAGTTAAATCTCCCTTTAGATTCAGGAGTTAGAAACACGTTTCTGGTAAGAGCTGCGTTTGGACATTTTCTCAGTGAATGGGAGTATATGCTGTAAGGAGAACTGTCTGCTTCTAAAACCAAAACGGAGCTACCTAACAGAACGGTCTTCAATGTGTGCATTCAACTTACAGAGTTAAACTCGTGTGTTGAAGGGGAAGTCTGGAAACGCTTTCTGTGGGAGAGATCTCAAAACAGGCATTCAGGTTTTCCAGCACTATTCCCGCATATAACGAAATAGCAGTAAAACTCTGCCTAAAACACAGAAGAAACGTATCCTTCAATCTGCTCTGCTGTGCGTTTGTTCAGCTAAGTGAGTTAAATCTCCCTTTAGATTCAGGAGTTAGAAACACGTTTCTGGTAAGAGCTGCGTTTTGGACATTTCTCAGTGAATGGGAGTATATGCTGTAAGGAGAACTGTCTGCTTCTAAAACCAAAACGGAGCTACCTAACAGAACGGTCTTCAATGTGTGCATTCAACTTACAGAGTTAAACTCGTGTGTTGAAGGGGAAGTCTGGAAACGCTTTTCTGTGGAGAGATCTCAAAACAGGCATTTCCAGCACTATTCCCGCATATAACGAAATAGCAGTAAAACTCTGCCTAAAACACAGAAGGAAACGTATCCTTCAATCTGCTCTGCTGTGCGTTTGTTCAGCTAAGTGAGTTAAATCTCCCTTTAGATTCAGGAGTTAGAAACACGTTTCTGGTAAGAGCTGCGTTTGGACATTTCTCAGTGAATGGGAGTATATGCTGTAAGGAGAACTGTCTGCTTCTAAAACCAAAACGGAGCTACCTAACAGAACGGTCTTCAATGTGTGCATTCAACTTACAGAGTTAAACTCGTGTGTTGAAGGGGAAGTCTGGAAACGCTTTCTGTGGGAGAGATCTCAAAACAGGCATTTCCAGGCATTTCCAGCACTATTCCCGCATATAACGAAATAGCAGTAAAACTCTGCCTAAAACACAGAAGAAACGTATCCTTCAATCTGCTCTGCTGTGCGTTTGTTCAGCTAAGTGAGTTAAATCTCCCTTTAGATTCAGGAGTTAGAAACACGTTTCTGGTAAGAGCTGCGTTTGGACATTTCTCAGTGAATGGGAGTATATGCTGTAAGGAGAACTGTCTGCTTCTAAAACCAAAACGGAGCTACCTAACAGAACGGTCTTCAATGTGTGCATTCAACTTACAGAGTTAAACTCGTGTGTTGAAGGGGAAGTCTGGAAACGCTTTCTGTGGAGAGATCTCAAAACAGGCATTTCCAGCACTATTCCCGCATATAACGAAATAGCAGTAAAACTCTGCCTAAAACACAGAAGAAACGTATCCTTCAATCTGCTCTGCTGTGCGTTTGTTCAGCTAAGTGAGTTAAATCTCCCTTTAGATTCAGGAGTTAGAAACACGTTTCTGGTAAGAGCTGCGTTTGGACATTTCTCAGTGAATGGGAGTATATGCTGTAAGGAGAACTGTCTGCTTCTAAAACCAAAACGGAGCTACCTAACAGAACGGTCTTCAATGTGTGCATTCAACTTACAGAGTTAAACTCGTGTGTTGAAGGGGAAGTCTGGAAACGCTTTCTGTGGAGAGATCTCAAAACAGGCAATTTCCAGGCATTTCCAGCACTATTCCCGCATATAACGAAATAGCAGTAAAACTCTGCCTAAAACACAGAAGAAACGTATCCTTCAATCTGCTCTGCTGTGCGTTTGTTCAGCTAAGTGAGTTAAATCTCCCTTTAGATTCAGGAGTTAGAAACACGTTTCTGGTAAGAGCTGCGTTTGGACATTTCTCAGTGAATGGGAGTATATGCTGTAAGGAGAACTGTCTGCTTCTAAAACCAAAACGGAGCTACCTAACAGAACGGTCTTCAATGTGTGCATTCAACTTACAGAGTTAAACTCGTGTGTTGAAGGGGAAGTCTGGAAACGCTTTCTGTGGAGAGATCTCAAAACAGGCAATTTCAGCACTATTCCCGCATATTACGAAATAGCAGTAAAACTCTGCCTAAAACACAGAGAAACGTATCCTTCAATCTGCTCTGCTGTGCGTTTTGTTCAGCTAAGTGAGTTAAATCTCCCTTTAGATTCAGGAGTTAGAAACACGTTCTGGTAAGAGCTGCGTTTGGACATTCTCAGTGAATGGGAGTATATGCTGTAAGGAGAACTGTCTGCTTCTAAAACCAAAACCGGAGCTACCTAACAGAACGGTCCTTCAATGTGTGCATTCAACTTACAGAGTTAAACTCGTGTGTTGAAGGGGAAGTCTGGAAACGCTTTCTTGTGGAGAGATCTCAAAACAGGCATTTCCAGGCATTTCCAGCACTATTCCCGCATATAACGAAATAGCAGTAAAACTCTGCCTAAAACACAGAAGAAACGTATCCTTCAATCTGCTCTGCTGTGCGTTTGTTCAGCTAAGTGAGTTAAATCTCCCTTTAGATTCAGGAGTTAGAAACACGTTTCTGGTAAGAGCTGCGTTTGGACATTTCTCAGTGAATGGGAGTATATGCTGTAAGGAGGAACTGTCTGCTTCTAAAACCAAAACGGAGCTCTACCTAACAGAACGGTCTTTCAATGTGTGCATTCAACTTACAGAGTTTAAACTCGTGTGTTGAAGGGGAAGTCTGGAAACGCTTTCTGTGGAGAGATCTCAAAAACAGGCATTTCCAGCACTATTCCCGCATATAACGAAATAGCAGTAAAACTCTGCTAAAACACAGAAGAAACGTATCCTTCAATCTGCTCTGCTGTGCGTTTGTTCAGCTAAGTGAGTTAAATCTCCCTTTAGATTCAGGAGTTAGAAAACACGTTTCTGGTAAGAGCTGCGTTTTGGACATTTCTCAGTGAATGGGAGTATATGCCTGTAAGGAGAACTGTCTGCTTCTAAAACCAAAACGGAGCTACCTAACAGAACGGTCTTCAATGTGTGCATTCAACTTACAGAGTTAAACTCGTGTGTTGAAGGGGAAGTCTGGAAACGCTTTCTGTGGAGAGATCTCAAAACAGGCATTTCCAGCACTATTCCCGCATATAACGAAATAGCAGTAAAACTCTGCCTAAAACACAGAAGAAACGTATCCTTCAATCTGCTCTGCTTGTGCGTTTGTTCAGCTAAGTGAGTTAAATCTCCCTTTAGATTCAGGAGTTAGAAACACGTTTCTGGTAAGAGCTGCGTTTGGACATTTCTCAGTGAATTGGAGTATATGCTGTAAGGAGAACTGTCTGCTTCTAAAACCAAAACGGAGCTACCCTAACAGAACGGTCTTCAATGTGTGCATTCACTTACAGAGTTAAACTCGTGTGTTGAAGGGGGAAGTCTGGAAACGCTTTCTGTGGAGAGATCTCAAAACAGGCATTTCCAGCACTATTCCCGCATATAACGAAATAGCAGTAAAACTCTGCCTAAAACACAGAAGAAACGTATCCTTCAATCTGCTCTGCTGTGCGTTTGTTCAGCTAAGTGAGTTAAATCTCCCTTTAGATTCAGGAGTTAGAACACGTTTCTGGTAAGAGCTGCGTTTGGACATTCTCAGTGAATGGGGAGTATATGCTGTAAGGAGAACTGTCTGCTTCTAAAACCAAAACGGAGCTACCTAACAGAACGGTCCTTCAATGTGTGCATTCAACTTTACAGAGTAAACCTCGTGTGTTGAAGGGGAAGTCTGGAAACGCTTTCTGTGGAGAGGATCTCAAAACAGGCATTTCCAGGCATTTCCAGCACTATTCCCGCATATAACGAAATAGCAGTAAAACTCTGCCTAAAACACAGAAGAAAACGTATCCTTCAATCTGCTCTGCTGTGCGTTTGTTCAGCTAAGTGAGTTAAATCTCCCCTTTAGATTCAGGAGTTAGAAACACGTTTCTGGTAAGAGCTGCGGTTTGGACATTTCTCAGTGAATGGGAGTATATGCTGTAAGGAGAACTGTCTGCTTCTAAAACCAAAACGGAGCTACCTAACAGAACGGTCTTCAATGTGTGCATTCAACTTACAGAGTTAAACTCGTGTGTTGAAGGGGAAGTCTGGAAACGCTTTCTGTGGAGGAGATCTCAAAACAGGTCATTTCCAGCACTATTCCCGCATATAACGAAATAGCAGTAAAACTCTGCCTAAAACACAGAAGAAACGTATCCTTCAATCTGCTCTGCTGTGCGTTTGTTCAGCTAAGTGAGTTAAATCTCCCTTTAGATTCAGGAGTTAGAAACACGTTTCTGGTAAGAGCTGCGTTTGGACATTTCTCAGTGAATGGGAGTATATGCTGTAAGGAGAACTGTCTGCTTCTAAAACCAAAACGGAGCTACCTAACAGAACGGTCTTCAATGTGTGCATTCAACTTACAGAGTTAAACTCGTGTGTTGAAGGGGAAGTCTGGAAACGCTTTTCTGTGGAGAGATCTCAAAACAGGCATTTCCAGGCATTTCGCACTATTCCCGCATATAACGAAATAGCAGTAAAACTCTGCCTAAAACACAGAAGAAACGTATCCTTCAATCTGCTCTGCTGTGCGTTTGTTCAGCTAAGTGAGTTAAATCTCCCTTTAGATTCAGGAGTTAGAAACACGTTTCTGGTAAGAGCTGCGTTTGGACATTTCTCAGTGAATGGAGTATATGCTGTAAGGAGAACTGTCCTGCTTCTAAAACCAAAACGGAGCTACCTAACAGAACGGTCTTCAATGTGTGCATTCAACTTACAGAGTTAAACTCGTGTGTTGAAGGGGAAGTCTGGAAACGCTTTCCTGTGGAGAGATCTCAACAAACAGGCATTTCCAGCACTATTCCCGCATATAACGAAATAGCAGTAAAACTCTGCCTAAAACACAGAAGAAACGTATCCTTCAATCTGCTCTGCTGTGCGTTTGTTCAGCTAAGTGGAGTTAAATCTCCCTTTAGATTCAGGAGTTAGAAACACGTTTCTGGTAAGAGCTGCGTTTGGACATTTCTCAGTGAATGGGAGTATATGCTGTAAGGAGAACTGTCTGCTTCTAAAACCAAAACGGAGCTACCTAACAGAACGGTCTTCAATGTGTGCATTCAACTTACAGAGTTAAACTCGTGTGTTGAAGGGGAAGTCTGGGAAACGCTTTCTGTGGAGAGATCTCAAAACAGGCATTTCCAGGCATTTCCAGCACTATTCCCGCATATAACGAAAATAGCAGTAAAACTCTGGCCTAAAACACAGAAGAAAACGTATCCTTCAATCTGCTCTGCTGTGTCGTTTGTTCAGCTAAGTGAGTTAAATCTCCCTTTAGATTCAGGAGTTAGAAAACACGTTTCTGGTAAGAGCTGCGTTTGGGACATTTCTCAGTGAATGGGAGTATATGCTGTAAGGAGAACTGTCTGCTTCTAAAACCAAAACGGAGCTACCTAACAGAACGGTCTTCAATGTTGTGCATTCAACTTACAGAGTTAAACTCGGTGTGTTGAAGGGGAAGTCTGGGAAACGCTTTCTGTGGAGAGATCTCAAAACAGGCATTTTCCAGCACTATTCCCGCATATAACGGAAATAGCAGTAAAACTCTGCCTAAAACACAGAAGAAACGTACCTTCAATCTGCTCTGCTGTGCGTTTGTTCAGCTAAGTGAGTTAAATCTCCTTTAGATTCAGGAGTTAGAAACACGTTTCTGGTAAGAGCTGCGTTTGGACATTTCTCAGTGAATGGGAGTATATGCTGTAAGGAGAACTGTCTGCTTCTAAAACCAAAACGGAGCTACCTAACAGAACGGTCTTCAATGTGTGCATTCAACTTACAGAGTTAAACTCGTGTGTTGAAGGGGAAGTCTGGAAACGCTTTCTGTGGAGAGATCTCAAACAGGATCAGGCTTTCCAGCACTATTCCCGCATATAACGAAAATAGCAGTAAAACTCTGCCTAAAAACACAGAAGAAACGTATCCTTCAATCTGCTCTGCTGTGCGTTTGTTCAGCTAAGTGAGTTAAAATCTCCCTTTAGATTCAGGAGTTAGAAACACGTTTCTGGTAAGAGCTGCGTTTGGACATTTCTCAGTGAATGGGAGTATATGCTGTAAGGAGAACTGTCTGCTTCTAAAACCAAAACGGAGCTACCTAACAGAACGGTCTTCAATGTGTGCATTCAACTTACAGAGTTAAACTCGTGTGTTGAAGGGGAAGTCTGGAAAACGCTTTCTGTGGAGAGATCTCAAAACAGGCATTTCCAGCACTATTCCCCGCCATATAACGAAATAGCAGTAAAACTCTGCCTAAAACACAGAAGAAACGTATCCTTCAATCTGCTCTGCTGTGCGTTTGTTCAGCTAAGTGAGTTAAATCTCCCTTTAGATTCAGGAGTTAGAAAACACGTTCTCTGGTAAGAGCTGCGTTTTGGACATTTCTCAGTGAATGGGAGTATATTGCTGGTAAGGAGAACTGTTCTGCTTCTAAAACCAAAACGGAGCTACCTAACAGAACGGTCTTCAATGTGTGCATTCAACTTACAGAGTTAAACTCGTGTGTTGAAGGGGAAGTCTGGAAACGCTTTCTGTGGAGAGATCTCAAAACAGGCATTTCCAGCACTATTCCCGCATATAACGAAATAGCAGTAAAAACTCTGCCTAAAACACAGAAGAAAAGTATCCTTCAATCTGCTCTGCTGTGCGTTTGTTCAGCTAAGTGAGTTAAATCTCCCTTTAGATTCAGGAGTTAGAAACACGTTTCTGAGTAAGAGCTGCGTTTGGACATTTCTCAGTGAATGGGAGTATATGCTGTAAGGAGAACTGTCTGTCTTCTAAAACCAAAACGGGCTACCTAACAGAACGGTCTTCAATGTGTGCATTCAACTTACAGAGTTAAACTCGTGTGTTGAAGGGGAAGTCTGGAAACGCTTTCTGTGGAGAGATCTCAAAACAGGCATTTCTCCAGCACTATTCCCGCATATAACGAAATAGCAGTAAAACTCTGCCTAAAAACACAGAAGAAACGTATCCTTCAATCTGCTCTGCTGTGCGTTTGTTCAGCTAAGTGAGTTAAATCTCCCTTTAGATTCAGGAGTTAGAAACACGTTTCTGGTAAGAGCTGCGTTTGGACATTTCTCAGTGAATGGGAGTATATGCTGTAAGGAGAACTGTCTGCTTCTAAAACCAAAACGGAGCTACCTAACAGAACGGTCTTCAATGTGTGCATTCAACTTACAGAGTTAAACTCGTGTGTTGAAGGGGAAGTCTGGAAACGCTTTCTGTGGAGAGATCTCAAAACAGGCATTTCCAGCACTATTCCCGCATATAACGAAAATAGCAGTAAAAACTCTGCCTAAAACACAGAAGAAACGTATCCTTCAATCTGCTCTGCTGTGCGTTTGTTCAGCTAAGTGAGTTAAATCTCCCTTTAGATTCAGGAGTTAGAAACACGTTTCTGGTAAGAGCTGCGTTTGGACATTTCTCAGTGAATGGGAGTATATGCTGTAAGGAGAACTGTCTGCTTCTAAAACCAAAACGGAGCTACCTAACAGAACGGTCTTCAATGTGTGCATTCAACTTACACAGTTAAACTCGTGTGTTGAAGGGGAAGTCTGGAAACGCTTTCTGTGGAGAGATCTCAAAACAGGCATTTCCAGGCATTTCCAGCACTATTCCCGCATATAACGAAATAGCAGTAAAACTCTGCCTAAAACACAGAAGAAACGTAATCCTTCAATCTGCTCTGCTGTGCGTTTGTTCAGCTAAGTGAGTTAAATCTCCCTTTAGATTCAGGAGTTAGAAACACGTTTCTGGTAAGAGCTGCGTTTGGACATTTCTCAGTGAATGGGAGTATATGCTGTAAGGAGAACTGTCTGCTTCTAAAAACCAAAACGGAGCTACCTAACAGAACGGTCTTCAATGTGTGCATTCAACTTACAGAGTTAAACTCGTGTGTTGAAGGGGAAGTCTGGAAACGCTTTTCTGTGGAGAGATCTCAAAACAGGCATTTCCAGGCATTTCCAGCACTATTCCCGCATATAACGAAATAGCAGTAAAACTCTGCCTAAAACACAGAAGAAACGTATCCTTCAATCTGCTCTGCTGTGCGTTTGTTCAGCTAAGTGAGTTAAATCTCCCCTTTAGATTCAGGAGTTAGAAACACGTTTTCTGGTAAGAGCTGCGTTTGGACATTTCTCAGTGAATGGGAGTATATGCTGTAAGGAGAACTGTCTGCTTCTAAAACCAAAACGGAGCTACCTAACAGAACGGTCTTCAATGTGTGCATTCAACTTCCAGAGTTAAACTCGTGTGTTGAAGGGGAAGTCTGGAAACGCTTTCTGTGGAGAGATCTCAAAACAGGCATTTCCAGGCATTTCCAGCACTATTCCCGCATATAACGAAATAGCAGTAAAACTCTGCCTAAAACACAGAAGAAACGTATCCTTCAATCTGCTCTGCTGTGCGTTTGTTCAGCTAAGTGAGTTAAATCTCCCTTTAGATTCAGGAGTTAGAAACACGTTTCTGGTAAGAGCTGCGTTTGGGAGCATTTCTCAGTGAATGGGAGTATTAGTATGCTGTAAGGAGAACTGTCTGCTTCTAAAACCAGAAACGGAGCTACCTAAACAGAACGGTCTTCAATGTGTGGCATTCAACTTACAGAGTTAAACTCGTGTGTTGAAGGGGAAGTCTGGAAACGCTTTCTGTTGAGAGATCTCAAAACAGGCATTTCCAGCACTATTCCCGCATATAACGAAATAGCAGTAAAACTCTGCCCTAAAACACAGAAGAAACGTATCCTTCAATCTGCTCTGCTGTGCGTTTGTTCAGCTAAGTGAGTTAAATCTCCCTTTAGATTCAGGAGTTAGAAACACGTTTCTGGTAAGAGCTGCGTTTTGGACATTTCTCAGTGAATGGGAGTATATGCTGTAAGGAGAACTGTCTGCTTCTAAAACCAAAACGGAGCTACCTAACAGAACGGTCTTCAATGTGTGCATTCAACTTACAGAGTTAAACTCGTGTGTTGAAGGGGAAGTCTGGAAACGCTTTCTGTGGAGAGATCTTCAAAACAGGCATTTCCAGCACTATTCCCGCATATAACGAAATAGCAGTAAAACTCTGCCTAAAACACAGAAGAAACGTATCCTTCAATCTGCTCTGCTGTGCGTTTGTTCAGCTAAGTGAGTTAAATCTCCCTTTAGATTCAGGAGTTAGAAACACGTTTCTGGTAAGAGCTGCGTTTGGACATTTCTCAGTGAATGGGAGTATATGCTGTAAGGAGAACTGTCTGCTTCTAAAACCAAAACGGAGCTACCTAACAGAACGGTCTTCAATGTGTGCATTCAACTTCCAGAGTTTAAACTCGTGTGTTGAAGGGGAAGTCTGGAAATGCTTTCTGTGGAGAGATCTCAAAACAGCATTTCCAGGCATTTCCAGCACTATTCCCGCATATAACGAAAATAGCAGTAAAACTCTGCCTAAAACACAGAAGAAACGTATCCTTCAATCTGCTCTGCTGTGCGTTTGTTCAGCTAAGTGAGTTAAATCTCCTTTAGATTCAGGAGTTAGAAAACACGTTTCTGGTAAGAGCTGACGTTTGGACATTTTCTCAGTGAATGGGAGTATATGCTGTAAGGAGAACTGTCTGCTTCTAAAACCAAAACGGAGCTACCTAACAGAACGGTCTTCAATGTGTGCATTCAACTTACAGAGTTAAACTCGTGTGTTGAAGGGGAAGTCTGGAAACGCTTTCTGTGGAGAGATCTCAAAACAGGCATTTCCAGCACTATTCCCGCATATAACGAAATAGCAGTAAAACTCTGCCTAAAACACAGAAGAAACGTATCCTTCAATCTGCTCTGCTGTGCGTTTGTTCAGCTAAGTGAGTTAAATCTCCCTTTAGATTCAGGAGTTAGAAACACGTTTCTGGTAAGAGCTGCGTTTGGACATTTCTCAGTGAATGGGAGTATATGCTGTAAGGAGAACTGTCTGCTTCTAAAACCAAAACGGAGCTACCTAACAGAACGGTCTTCAATGTGTGCATTCAACTTACAGAGTTAAACTCGTGTGTTGAAGGGGAAGTCTGGAAACGCTTTCTGTGGAGAGATCTCAAAACAGGCATTTCCAGCACTATTCCCGCATATAACGAAATAGCAGTAAAACTCTGCCTAAAACACAGAAGAAACGTATCCTTCAATCTGCTCTGCTGTGCGTTTGTTCAGCTAAGTGAGTTAAATCTCCCTTTAGATTCAGGAGTTAGAAACACGTTTCTGGTAAGAGCTGCGTTTGGACATTTCTCAGTGAATGGGAGTATATGCTGTAAGGAGAACTGTCTGCTTCTAAAACCAAAACGGAGCTACCTAACAGAACGGTCTTCAATGTGTGCATTCAACTTACAGAGTTAAACTCGTGTGTTGAAGGGGAAGTCTGGAAACGCTTTCTGTGGAGAGATCTCAAAACAGGCATTTCCAGGCATTTCCAGCACTATTCCCGCATATAACGAAATAGCAGTAAAACTCTGCCTAAAACACAGAAGAAACGTATCCTTCAATCTGCTCTGCTGTGCGTTTGTTCAGCTAAGTGAGTTAAATCTCCCTTTAGATTCAGGAGTTAGAAACACGTTTCTGGTAAGAGCTGCGTTTGGACATTTCTCAGTGAATGGGAGTATATGCTGTAAGGAGAACTGTCTGCTTCTAAAACCAAAACGGAGCTACCTAACAGAACGGTCTTCAATGTGTGCATTCAACTTCCAGAGTTAAACTCGTGTGTTGAAGGGGAAGTCTGGAAACGCTTTCTGTGGAGAGATCTCAAAACAGGCATTTCCAGGCATTTCCAGCACTATTCCCGCATATAACGAAATAGCAGTAAAACTCTGCCTAAAACACAGAAGAAACGTATCCTTCAATCTGCTCTGCTGTGCGTTTGTTCAGCTAAGTGAGTTAAATCTCCCTTTAGATTCAGGAGTTAGAAACACGTTTCTGGTAAGAGCTGCGTTTGGACATTACTCAGTGAATGGGAGTATATGCTGTAAGGAGAACTGTCTGCTTCTAAAACCAAAACGGAGCTACCTAACAGAACGGTCTTCAATGTGTGCATTCAACTTACAGAGTTAAACCCGTGTGTTGAATGGGACGTCTGGAAACGCTTTCTGTGGAGAGATCTCAAAACAGGCATTTCCAGCGCTATTCCCGCATATAACGAAATAGCAGTAAAACTCTGCCTAAAACACAGAAGAAACGTATCCTTCAATCTGCTCTGCTGTGCGTTTGTTCAGCTAAGTGAGTTAAATCTCCCTTTAGATTCAGGAGTTAGAAACACGTTTCTGGTAAGAGCTGCGTTTGGACATTTCTCAGTGAATGGGAGTATATGCTGTAAGGAGAACTGTCTGCTTCTAAAACCAAAACGGAGCTACCTAACAGAACGGTCTTCAATGTGTGCATTCAACTTACAGAGTTAAACTCGTGTGTTGAAGGGGAAGTCTGGAAACGCTTTCTGTGGAGAGATCTCAAAACAGGCATTTCCAGGCATTTCCAGCACTATTCCCGCATATAACGAAATAGCAGTAAAACTCTGCCTAAAACACAGAAGAAACGTATCCTTCAATATGCTCTGCTGTGCGTTTGTTCAGCTAAGTGAGTTAAATCTCCCTTTAGATTCAGGAGTTAGAAACACGTTTCTGGAAAGAGCTGCGTTTGGACATTTCTCAGTGAATGGGAGTATATGCTGTAAGGAGAACTGTCTGCTTCTAAAACCAAAACGGAGCTACCTAACAGAACGGTCTTCAATGTGTGCATTCAACTTACAGAGTTAAACTCGTGTGTTGAAGGGGAAGTCTGGAAACGCTTTCTGTGGAGAGATCTCAAAACAGGCATTTCCAGGCATTTCCAGCACTATTCCCGCATATAACGAAATAGCAGTAAAACTCTGCCTAAAACACAGAAGAAACGTATCCTTCAATCTGCACTGCTGTGCGTTTGTTCAGCTAAGTGAGTTAAATCTCCCTTTAGATTCAGGAGTTAGAAACACGTTTCTGGTAAGAGCTGCGTTTGGACATTTCTCAGTGAATGGGAGTATATGCTGTAAGGAGAACTGTCTGCTTCTAAAACCAAAACGGAGCTACCTAACAGAACGGTCTTCAATGTGTGCATTCAACTTACAGAGTTAAACTCGTGTGTTGAAGGGGAAGTCTGGAAACGCTTTCTGTGTAGAGATCTCAAAACAGGCATTTCCAGCACTATTCCCTCATATAACGAAATAGCAGTAAAACTCTGCCTAAAACACAGAGGAAACGTATCCTTCAATCTGCTCTGCTGTGCGTTTGTTCAGCTAAGTGAGTTAAATCTCCCTTTAGATTCAGGAGTTACAAACAGGTTTCTGGTAAGAGCTGCGTTTGGACATTTCTCAGTGAATGGGAGTATATGCTGTAAGGAGAACTGTCTGCTTCTAAAACCAAAACGGAGCTACCTAACACAATGGTCTTCAATGTGTGCATTCAACTTACAGAGTTAAACTCTTGGGTTGAAGGGGAAGTCTGGAAACGATTTCTGTGGGGAGATCTCAAAACAGGCATTTCCAGCACTCTTCCCGCATATAACGAAATAGCAGTAAAACTCTGCCTAAAACACAGAAGAAACGTATCCTTCAATCTGCTCTGCTGTGCGTTTGTTCAGCTAAGTGAGTTAAATCTCCCTTTAGATTCAGGAGTTAGAAACACGTTTCTGGTAAGAGCTGCGTTTGGACATTTCTCAGTGAATGGGAGTATATGCTGTAAGGAGAACTGTCTGCTTCTAAAACCAAAACGGAGCTACCTAACAGAACGGTCTTCAATGTGTGCATTCAACTTACAGAGTTAAACTCGTGTGTTGAAGGGGAAGTCTGGAAACGCTTTCTGTGGAGAGATCTCAAAACAGGCATTTCCAGCACTATTCCCGCATATAACGAAATAGCAGTAAAACTCTGCCTAAAACACAGAAGCAACGTATCCTTCAATCTGCTCTGCTGTGCGTTTGTTCAGCTAAGTGAGTTAAATCTCCCTTTAGATTCAGGAGTTAGAAACACGTTTCTGGTAAGAGCTGCGTTTGGACATTTCTCAGTGAATGGGAGTATATGCTGTAAGGAGAACTGTCTGCTTCTAAAACCAAAACGGAGCTACCTAACAGAACGGTCTTCAATGTGTGCATTCAACTTACAGAGTTAAACTCGTGTGTTGAAGGGGAAGTCTGGAAACGCTTTCTGTGGAGAGATCTCAAAACAGGCATTTCCAGCACTATTCCCGCATATAACGAAATAGCAGTAAAACTCTGCCTAAAACACAGAAGAAACGTATCCTTCAATCTGCTCTGCTGTGCGTTTGTTCAGCTAAGTGAGTTAAATCTCCCTTTAGATTCAGGAGTTAGAAACACGTTTCTGGTAAGAGCTGCGTTTGGACATTTCTCAGTGAATGGGAGTATATGCTGTAAGGAGAACTATCTGCTTCTAAAACCAAAACGGAGCTACCTAACACAACGGTCTTCAATGTGTGCATTCAACTTACAGAGTTAAACTCGTGGGTTGAAGGGGAAGTCTGGAAACGCTTTCTGTGGGGAGATCTCAAAACAGGCATTTCCCGCATATAACGAAATAGCAGTAAAACTCTGCCTAAAACACAGAAGAAACGTATGCTTCAATCTGCTCTGCTGTGCGTTTGTTCAGCTAAGTGAGTTAAATCTCCCTTTAGATTCAGGAGTTAGAAACACGTTTCTGGTAAGAGCTGCGTTTGGACATTTCTCAGTGAATGGGAGTATATGCTGTAAGGAGAACTGTCTGCTTCTAAAACCAAAACGGAGCTACCTAACAGAACGGTCTTCAATGTGTGCATTCAACTTACAGAGTTAAACTCGTGTGTTGAAGGGGAAGTCTGGAAACGCTTTCTGTGGAGAGATCTCAAAACAGGCATTTCCAGCACTCTTCCCGCATATAACGAAATAGCAGTAAAACTCTGCCTAAAACACAGAAGAAACGTATCCTTCAATCTGCTCTGCTGTGCGTTTGTTCAGCTAAGTGAGTTAAATCTCCCTTTAGATTCAGGAGTTAGAAACACGTTTCTGGTAAGAGCTGCGTTTGGACATTTCTCAGTGAATGGGAGTATATGCTGTAAGGAGAACTGTCTGCTTCTAAAACCAAAACGGAGCTACCTAACAGAACGGTCTTCAATGTGTGCATTCAACTTACAGAGTTAAACTCGTGTGTTGAAGGGGAAGTCTGGAAACGCTTTCTGTGGAGAGATCTCAAAACAGGCATTTCCAGGCATTTCCAGCACTATTCCCGCATATAACGAAATAGCAGTAAAACTCTGCCTAAAACACAGAAGAAACGTATCCTTCAATCTGCTCTGCTGTGCGTTTGTTCAGCTAAGTGAGTTAAATCTCCCTTTAGATTCAGGAGTTAGAAACACGTTTCTGGTAAGAGCTGCGTTTGGACATTACTCAGTGAATGGGAGTATATGCTGTAAGGAGAACTGTCTGCTTCTAAAACCAAAACGGAGCTACCTAACAGAACGGTCTTCAATGTGTGCATTCAACTTACAGAGTTAAACCCGTGTGTTGAATGGGACGTCTGGAAACGCTTTCTGTGGAGAGATCTCAAAACAGGCATTTCCAGCGCTATTCCCGCATATAACGAAATAGCAGTAAAACTCTGCCTAAAACACAGAAGAAACGTATCCTTCAATCTGCTCTGCTGTGCGTTTGTTCAGCTAAGTGAGTTAAATCTCCCTTTAGATTCAGGAGTTAGAAACACGTTTCTGGTAAGAGCTGCGTTTGGACATTTCTCAGTGAATGGGAGTATATGCTGTAAGGAGAACTGTCTGCTTCTAAAACCAAAACGGAGCTACCTAACAGAACGGTCTTCAATGTGTGCATTCAACTTACAGAGTTAAACTCGTGTGTTGAAGGGGAAGTCTGGAAACGCTTTCTGTGGAGAGATCTCAAAACAGGCATTTCCAGGCATTTCCAGCACTATTCCCGCATATAACGAAATAGCAGTAAAACTCTGCCTAAAACACAGAAGAAACGTATCCTTCAATATGCTCTGCTGTGCGTTTGTTCAGCTAAGTGAGTTAAATCTCCCTTAGGATTCAGGAGTTAGAAACACGGTTCTGGTAAGAGCTGCGTTTGGACATTTCTCAGTGAATGGGAGTATATGCTGTAAGGAGAACTGTCTGCTTCTAAAACCAAAACGGAGCTACCTAACAGAACGGTCTTCAATGTGTGCATTCAACTTACAGAGTTAAACTCGTGTGTTGAAGGGGAAGTCTGGAAACGCTTTCTGTGGAGAGATCTCAAAACAGGCATTTCCAGCACTATTCCCTCATATAACGAAATAGCAGTAAAACTCTGCCTAAAACACAGAGGAAACGTATCCTTCAATCTGCTCTGCTGTGCGTTTGTTCAGCTAAGTGAGTTAAATCTCCCTTTAGATTCAGGAGTTACAAACAGGTTTCTGGTAAGAGCTGCGTTTGGACATTTCTCAGTGAATGGGAGTATATGCTGTAAGGAGAACTGTCTGCTTCTAAAACCAAAACGGAGCTACCTAACACAATGGTCTTCAATGTGTGCATTCAACTTACAGAGTTAAACTCTTGGGTTGAAGGGGAAGTCTGGAAACGATTTCTGTGGGGAGATCTCAAAACAGGCATTTCCAGCACTCTTCCCGCATATAACGAAATAGCAGTAAAACTCTGCCTAAAACACAGAAGAAACGTATCCTTCAATCTGCTCTGCTGTGCGTTTGTTCAGCTAAGTGAGTTAAATCTCCCTTTAGATTCAGGAGTTAGAAACACGTTTCTGGTAAGAGCTGCGTTTGGACATTTCTCAGTGAATGGGAGTATATGCTGTAAGGAGAACTGTCTGCTTCTAAAACCAAAACGGAGCTACCTAACAGAACGGTCTTCAATGTGTGCATTCAACTTACAGAGTTAAACTCGTGTGTTGAAGGGGAAGTCTGGAAACGCTTTCTGTGGAGAGATCTCAAAACAGGCATTTCCAGCACTATTCCCGCATATAACGAAATAGCAGTAAAACTCTGCCTAAAACACAGAAGAAACGTATCCTTCAATCTGCTCTGCTGTGCGTTTGTTCAGCTAAGTGAGTTAAATCTCCCTTTAGATTCAGGAGTTAGAAACACGTTTCTGGTAAGAGCTGCGTTTGGACATTTCTCAGTGAATGGGAGTATATGCTGTAAGGAGAACTGTCTGCTTCTAAAACCAAAACGGAGCTACCTAACAGAACGGTCTTCAATGTGTGCATTCAACTTACAGAGTTAAACTCGTGTGTTGAAGGGGAAGTCTGGAAACGCTTTCTGTGGAGAGATCTCAAAACAGGCATTTCCAGCACTATTCCCGCATATAACGAAATAGCAGTAAAACTCTGCCTAAAACACAGAAGAAACGTATCCTTCAATCTGCTCTGCTGTGCGTTTGTTCAGCTAAGTGAGTTAAATCTCCCTTTAGATTCAGGAGTTAGAAACACGTTTCTGGTAAGAGCTGCGTTTCGACATTTCTCAGTGAATGGGAGTATATGCTGTAAGGAGAACTGTCTGCTTCTAAAACCAAAACGGAGCTACCTAACAGAAAGGTCTTCAATGTGTGCATTCAACTTACAGAGGTAAACTCGTGTGTTGAAGGGGAAGTCTGGAAACGCTTTCTGTGGAGAGATCTCTAAACAGGCATTTCCAGCACTATTCCCGCATATAACGAAATAGCAGTAAAACTCTGCCTAAAACACAGAAGAAACGTATCCTTCAATCTGCTCTGCTGTGCGTTTGTTCAGATAAGTGAGTTAAATCTCCCTTTAGATTCAGGAGTTAGAAACACGTTTCTGGTAAGTGATGCGTTTGGACATTTCTCAGTGAATGGGAGTATATGCTGTAAGGAGAACTGTCTGCTTCTAAAACCAAAACGGAGCTACCTAACAGAACGGTCTTCAATGTGTGCATTCAACTTACAGAGTTAAATTCGTGTATTGAAGGGGAAGTCTGGAAACGCTTTCTGTGGAGAGATCTCAAAACAGGCATTTCCAGGCATTTCCAGCACTATTCCCGCATATAAGGAAATAGCAGTAAAACTCTGCCTAAAACACAGAAGAAACGTATCCTTCAATCTGCTCTGCTGTGCGTTTGTTCAGCTAAGTGAGTTAAATCTCCCTTTAGATTCAGGAGTTAGAAACAGGTATCTGGTAAGAGCTGCGTTTGGACATTTCTCAGTGAATGGGAGTATATGCTGTAAGGAGAACTGTCTGCTTCTAAAACCAAAACGGAGCTACCTAACAGAACGGTCTTCAATGTGTGCCTTCAACTTACAGAGTTAAACTCGTGTGTTGAAGGGGAAGTCTGGAAACGCTTTCTGTGGAGAGATCTCAAAACAGGCATTTCCAGCACTATTCCTGCATATAACGAAATAGCAGTAAAACTCTGCCTAAAACACAGAAGAAACGTATCCTTCAATCTGCTCTGCTGTGCGTTTGTTCAGCTAAGTGAGTTAAATCTCCCTTTAGATTCAGGAGTTAGAAACACGTTTCTGGTAAGAGCTGCGTTTGGACATTTCTCAGTGAATGGGAGTATATGCTGTAAGGAGAACTGTCTGCTTCTAAAACCAAAACGGAGCTACCTAACAGAACGGTCTTCAATGTGTGCATTCAACTTACAGAGTTAAACTCGTGTGTTGAAGGGGAAGTCTGGAAACGCTTTCTGTGGAGAGATCTCAAAACAGGCATTTCCAGGCATTTCCAGCACTATTCCCGCATATAACGAAATAGCAGTAAAACTCTGCCTAAAACACAGAAGAAACGTATCCTTCAATCTGCTCTGCTGTGCGTTTGTTCAGCTAAGTGAGTTAAATCTCCCTTTAGATTCAGGAGTTAGAAACACGTTTCTGGTTAGAGCTGCGTTTGGACATTTCCCAGTGAATGGGAGTATATGCTGTAAGGAGAACTGTCTGCTTCTAAAACCAAAACGGAGCTACCTAACAGAACGGTCTTCAATGTGTGCATTCAACTTACAGAGTTAAACTCGTGTGTTGAAGGGGAAGTCTGGAAACGCTTTCTGTGGAGAGATCTCAAAACAGGCATTTCCAGGCATTTCCAGCACTATTCCCGCATATAACGAAATAGCAGTAAAACTCTTCCTAAAACACAGAAGAAACGTATCCTTCAATCTGCTCTGCTGTGCGTTTGTTCAGCTAAGTGAGTTAAATCTCCCTTTAGATTCAGGAGTTAGAAACACGTTTCTGGTAAGAGCTGCGTTTGGACATTTCTCAGTGAATGGGAGTATATGCTGTAAGGAGAACTGTCTGCTTCTAAAACCAAAACGGAGCTACCTAACAGAACGGTCTTCAATGTGTGCATTCAACTTACAGAGTTAAACTCGTGTGTTGAAGGGGAAGTCTGGAAACGCTTTCTGTGGAGAGATCTCAAAACAGGCATTTCCAGCACTATTCCCGCATATAACGAAATAGCAGTAAAACTCTGCCTAAAACACAGAAGAAACGTATCCTTCAATCTGCTCTGCTGTGCGTTTGTTCAGCTAAGTGAGGTAAATCTCCCTTTAGATTCAGGAGTTAGAAACACGTTTCTGGTAAGAGCTGCGTTTGGACATTTCTCAGTGAATGGGAGTATATGCTGTAAGGAGAACTGTCTGCTTCTAAAACCACAACGGAGCTACCTAACAGAACGGTCTTCAATGTGTGCATTCAACTTACAGAGTTAAACTCGTGTGTTGAAGGGGAAGTCTGGAAACGCTTTCTGTGGACAGATCTCAAAACAGGCATTTCCAGCACTATTCCCGCATATAACGAAATAGCAGTAAAACTCTGCCTAAAACACAGAAGAAACGTATCCTTCAATCTGCTCTGCTGTGCGTTTGTTCAGCTAAGTGAGTTAAATCTCCCTTTAGATTCAGGAGTTAGAAACACGTTTCTGGTAAGAGCTGCGTTTGGACATTTCTCAGTGAATGGGAGTATATGCTGTAAGGAGAACTGTCTGCTTCTAAAACCAAAACGGAGCTACCTAACAGAAAGGTCTTCAATGTGTGCATTCAACTTACAGAGTTAAACTCGTGTGTTGAAGGGGAAGTCTGGAAACGCTTTCTGTGGAGAGATCTCTAAACAGGCATTTCCAGCACTATTCCCGCATATAACGAAATAGCAGTAAAACTCTGCCTAAAACACAGAAGAAACGTATCCTTCAATCTGCTCTGCTGTGCGTTTGTTCAGATAAGTGAGTTAAATCTCCCTTTAGATTCAGGAGTTAGAAACACGTTTCTGGTAAGTGATGCGTTTGGACATTTCTCAGTGAATGGGAGTATATGCTGTAAGGAGAACTGTCTGCTTCTAAAACCAAAACGGAGCTACCTAACAGAACGGTCTTCAATGTGTGCATTCAACTTACAGAGTTAAACTCGTGTATTGAAGGGGAAGTCTGGAAACGCTTTCTGTGGAGAGATCTCAAAACAGGCATTTCCAGGCATTTCCAGCAGTATTCCTGCATATAACGAAATAGCAGTAAAACTCTGCCTAAAACACAGAAGAAACGTATCCTTCAATCTGCTCTGCTGTGCGTTTGTTCAGCTAAGTGAGTTAAATCTCCCTTTAGATTCAGGAGTTAGAAACAGGTATCTGGTAAGAGCTGCGTTTGGACATTTCTCAGTGAATGGGAGTATATGCTGTAAGGAGAACTGTCTGCTTCTAAAACCAAAACGGAGCTACCTAACAGAACGGTCTTCAATGTGTGCATTCAACTTACAGAGTTAAACTCGTGTGTTGAAGGGGAAGTCTGGAAACGCTTTCTGTGTAGAGATCTCAAAACAGGCATTTCCAGCACTATTCCCTCATATAACGAAATAGCAGTAAAACTCTGCCTAAAACACAGAGGAAACGTATCCTTCAATCTGCTCTGCTGTGCGTTTGTTCAGCTAAGTGAGTTAAATCTCCCTTTAGATTCAGGAGTTACAAACAGGTTTCTGGTAAGAGCTGCGTTTGGACATTTCTCAGTGAATGGGAGTATATGCTGTAAGGAGAACTGTCTGCTTCTAAAACCAAAACGGAGCTACCTAACACAATGGTCTTCAATGTGTGCATTCAACTTACAGAGTTAAACTCTTGGGTTCAAGGGGAAGTCTGGAAACGATTTCTGTGGGGAGATCTCAAAACAGGCATTTCCAGCACTCTTCCCGCATATAACGAAATAGCAGTAAAACTCTGCCTAAAACACAGAAGAAACGTATCCTTCAATCTGCTCTGCTGTGCGTTTGTTCAGCTAAGTGAGTTAAATCTCCCTTTAGATTCAGGAGTTAGAAACACGTTTCTGGTAAGAGCTGCGTTTGGACATTTCTCAGTGAATGGGAGTATATGCTGTAAGGAGAACTGTCTGCTTCTAAAACCAAAACGGAGCTACCTAACAGAACGGTCTTCAATGTGTGCATTCAACTTACAGAGTTAAACTCGTGTGTTGAAGGGGAAGTCTGGAAACGCTTTCTGTGGAGAGATCTCAAAACAGGCATTTCCAGGCATTTCCAGCACTATTCCCGCATATAACGAAATAGCAGTAAAACTCTGCCTAAAACACAGAAGAAACGTATCCTTCAATCTGCTCTGCTGTGCGTTTGTTCAGCTAAGTGAGTTAAATCTCCCTTTAGATTCAGGAGTTAGAAACACGTTTCTGGTAAGAGCTGCGTTTGGACATTTCTCAGCGAATGGGAGTATATGCTGTAAGGAGAACTGTCTGCTTCTAAAACCAAAACGGAGCTACCTAACAGAACGGTCTTCAATGTGTGCATTCAACTTACAGAGTTAAACTCGTGTGTTGAAGGGGAAGTCTGGAAACGCTTTCTGTGGAGAGATCTGAAAACAGGCATTTCCAGGCATTTCCAGCACTATTCCCGCATATAACGAAATAGCAGTAAAACTCTGCCTAAAACACAGAAGAAACATATCCTTCAATCTGCTCTGCTGTGCGTTTGTTCAGCTAAGTGAGTTAAATCTCCCTTTAGATTCAGGAGTTAGAAACAGGTTTCTGGTAAGAGCTGCGTTTGGACATTTCTCAGTGAATGGGAGTATATGCTGTAAGGAGAACTGTCTGCTTCTAAAACCAAAACGGAGCTACCTAACACAATGGTCTTCAATGTGTGCATTCAACTTACAGAGTTAAACTCGTGGGTTGAAGGGGAAGTCTGGAAACGATTTCTGTGGGGAGATCTCAAAACAGGCATTTCCAGCACTCTTCCCGCATATAACGAAATAGCAGTAAAACTCTGCCTAAAACACAGAAGAAACGTATCCTTCAATCTGCTCTGCTGTGCGTTTGTTCAGCTAAGTGAGTTAAATCTCCCTTTAGATTCAGGAGTTAGAAACACGTTTCTGGTAAGAGCTGCGTTTGGACATTTCTCAGTGAATGGGAGTATATGCTGTAAGGAGAACTGTCTGCTTCTAAAACCAAAACGGAGCTACCTAACAGAACGGTCTTCAATGTGTGCATTCAACTTACAGAGTTAAACTCCTGTGTTGAAGGGGAAGTCTGGAAACGCTTTCTGTGGAGAGATCTCAAAACAGGCATTTCCAGCACTATTCCCGCATATAACGAAATAGCAGTAAAACTCTGCCTAAAACACAGAAGAAACGTATCCTTCAATCTGCTCTGCTGTGCGTTTGTTCAGCTAAGTGAGTTAAATCTCCCTTTAGATTCAGGAGTTAGAAACACGTTTCTGGTAAGAGCTGCGTTTGGACATTTCTCAGTGAATGGGAGTATATGCTGTAAGGAGAACTGTCTGCTTCTAAAACCAAAACGGAGCTACCTAACAGAACGGTCTTCAATGTGTGCATTCAACTTACAGAGTTAAACTCGTGTGTTGAAGGGGAAGTCTGGAAACGCTTTCTGTGGAGAGATCTCAAAACAGGCATTTCCAGCACTATTCCCGCATATAACGAAATAGCAGTAAAACTCTGCCAAAAACACAGAAGAAACGTATCCTTCAATCTGCTCTGCTGTGCGTTTGTTCAGCTAAGTGAGTTAAATCTCCCTTTAGATTCAGGAGTTAGAAACACGTTTCTGGTAAGAGCTGCGTTTGGACATTTCTCAGTGAATGGGAGTATATGCTGTAAGGAGAACTGTCTGCTTCTAAAACCAAAACGGAGCTACCTAACAGAACGGTCTTCAATGTGTGCATTCAACTTACAGAGTTAAACTCGTGTGTTGAAGGGGAAGTCTGGAAACGCTTTCTGTGGAGAGATCTCAAAACAGGCATTTCCAGCACTATTCCCGCATATAACGAAATAGCAGTAAAACTCTGCCTAAAACACAGAAGAAACGTATCCTTCAATCTGCTCTGCTGTGCGTTTGTTCAGCTAAGTGAGTTAAATCTCCCTTTAGATTCAGGAGTTAGAAACACGTTTCTGGTAAGAGCTGCGTTTGGACATTTCTCAGTGAATGGGAGTATATGCTGTAAGGAGAACTGTCTGCTTCTAAAACCAAAACGGAGCTACCTAACAGAACGGTCTTCAATGTGTGCATTCAACTTACAGAGTTAAACTCGTGTGTTGAAGGGGAAGTCTGGAAACGCTTTCTGTGTAGAGATCTCAAAACAGGCATTTCCAGCACTCTTCCCGCATATAACGAAATAGCAGTAAAACTCTGCCTAAAACACAGAAGAAACGTATCCTTCAATCTGCTCTGCTGTGCGTTTGTTCAGCTAAGTGAGTTACATCTCCCTTTAGATTCAGGAGTTAGAAACAGGTTTCTGGTAAGAGCTGCGTTTGGACATTTCTCAGTGAATGGGAGTATATGCTGTAAGGAGAACTATCTGCTTCTAAAACCAAAACGGAGCTACCTAACACAACGGTCTTCAATGTGTGCATTCAACTTACAGAGTTAAACTCGTGGGTTGAAGGGGAAGTCTGGAAACGCTTTCTGTGGGGAGATCTCAAAACAGGCATTTCCAGCACTCTTCCCGCATATAACGAAATAGCAGTAAAACTCTGCCTAAAACACAGAAGAAACGTATCCTTCAATCTGCTCTGCTGTGCGTTTGTTCAGCTAAGTGAGTTAAATCTCCCTTTAGATTCAGGAGTTAGAAACACGTTTCTGGTAAGAGCTGCGTTTGGACATTTCTCAGTGAATGGGAGTATATGCTGTAAGGAGAACTGTCTGCTTCTAAAACCAAAACGGAGCTACCTAACAGAACGGTCTTCAATGTGTGCATTCAACTTACAGAGTTAAACTCGTGTGTTGAAGGGGAAGTCTGGAAACGCTTTCTGTGGAGAGATCTCAAAACAGGCATTTCCAGCACTCTTCCCGCATATAACGAAATAGCAGTAAAACTCTGCCTAAAACACAGAAGAAACGTATCCTTCAATCTGCTCTGCTGTGCGTTTGTTCAGCTAAGTGAGTTAAATCTCCCTTTAGATTCAGGAGTTAGAAACACGTTTCTGGTAAGAGCTGCGTTTGGACATTTCTCAGTGAATGGGAGTATATGCTGTAAGGAGA
>JASSZA010000181.1:0-26782 GCA_031835075.1 Saguinus oedipus | reverse complement strand
TCATGCCATCGTCCCGAGATTTTAGAAATCTGGCAGGCGGAAGCAGGCTGAGAGAAGGTCGGAAGGGGCTTCCAAGATGCCCAGGGCGATCTGTAGGAATCCCCAGGATGCTTCAGGCCTGCACAGACAGTGAAAAAGTGCCTCTCATTGAAAGCCCTTCCAGCTGAGATTTCCAGATAAGGCCTGCCTGTCTGCCGCGGGTCTGCTCTCTCCCGATGGCTTTCCAGCAGAGAGCAAAAACCCCGCAACCTCAGGAGATGGCTGGCAGGTGTGTTTCCGTGAGAGCTTTGGATGTCTCCGTGAGGCTTTCAGTGTGTGTGTGTGTGTGAGAGAGAGAGAGAGAGTGCGTGTGTGAGTGTATCTTTCTGAGTGTGTGTGTGTTTGTGTGTGTGTGTGTGTGTGTTTGCAGGCTACTTGCTGACACGAGTGTTGCCAGTGTGTTCCAGTGCGGTTTCTCTGTAGTCTGCCTACCTTCTGGTGCGAATCTGCCTTTGGCTCAGCTTGGGAGCTGCGGGGCCGTTCTTTGTTTGCTGCCTGCCGGTTTCTTTAGCCTCAGAGTAGTGGTGGTCTGGCTGCCACGTGCTAGGTGCTTTAATCTTTTCGTTCCGAGGCCCGTCACTTTTCAAGAAAGAAGACAGGCACAACACACCTCAAATCAAACTCCTCCAAGGCCCTTGGTCCTGCGGCACATGTATCACTGAAGGAACCATAGCCTTGTCCGTTCTCAGGTCCCCTTGAGTTGATCCACTGGTGTCCTCAAACTTATGTGTGTTTCATATACTTAGGATTCTTGTTAAAACACAGGTTGCAATTCGTGTGTCAGAGTGAGCTGTGATTTCGTATTTCTTGGAGGCACTCAGGGGATTCCAGTGATTTGGGGTCATGATTGACATTTCCAAGAGCAAGTCTCAGTTTTGTGCTTTTGAAATAAGAAGTGTCGATGTAGGGTCTGCATTTAAAGGACTTTTCTAAATATAATCTTCATTTTTCTTCTTAAATACTTTTGTGTTATCACTAAAACACACACTGGTTGGCAATGAAAACGTGAACAGATAGCTCATCAATTTTACTCCTTTGCAATGGCTAATCCGGGTTGAATCTTGGATATGTACGGACGGATTACATAGTATTGAGTTAGGTGTGAAATAACAGTGGGGTTGGTATCACGAAGAATTGCAATATCACTTATGTAAGCAAACATTAATATATTTGTACTATAATGTAATTCACTTCACCATTATTTGGTGTCCACTCTAGCTTGGGAATGTACCTTGAGCTCAGCTGTCCCAGTAATTATTGACAACACAGCCTGCTTCAGTCTCTAAGAAACAGCGGTCTGCATCTGGGGAACTACAAAATATACACAGAGGATGTGCTCTGATTGGTGGAGGGTTCTAACATATTGTGTGCAAATGCTCACGTAGTTAGAGTTCTTTCAACCTTTGAATGTGTTCTTTGAAACAGTACATGTATTCTGTAATATAAGATGTGAATTTTAACAGTTAGTTGAAAAATGATTTCTGTATGACATTTTAACTTGTTTTATGTTATTTGGGATATGTGAGACTTTTTCCTTCTGATTTTCTTGCCAAAAAATTATTTCTCTAAGAAACAGGAAAGAACATGCATACCTGTAGGCAAACGATATGTGTAGTGTAATCCCACGTTCATCATTTCAGCTATAAAAGCCGTAGTTGATGATTTCTGAAAACTTAAAGGCTCTGAGTAAATCATCATTATAAACAATTACAAAATGTTGAGAAAAACCTTTAAACTAATTAAGTATAATTGATTGATTCCAGCAAATATATGTTTACTTACAAGTAAAGTACTAGAAAGCATACTGAATTTGTTACTTATTTAAGTCCTGTGGAAGAAATGGGAATGAAATGTAGGGGTCCAATGTAGTATTAGTGAGAGATAGCTAAGTTTTCAACTATCTAACTTAAGCTCTTAAGCTGTAATGTTTAACAGAGGACGTTTATTTTTTATTATTATTGAAATATTCAACATCTACATATATGTATATGTATGAGTATATATATATATATATATATATATATATATATATATATATATATACATACATATATTATTTATGCACAGAACCAGAGAAGGAAATCAATACTTCGATCCTGAGGAAAGAAAGCATGCGATTGGAGTAAGTTAAGCACTTTGACACAGTGTTAAGTTTGAGAAATGTTCTTGCTTAAAATTGTTTTCCTATTATTCTTATCTCCTTTTTCTAAGTATTTTTTTTTTTTTTCATTATTTCTGTATGGCAGGAGAGAGTTTTAGAGTGAGAAGTCAAACGTAGTCTGTATTGAGAAAGAAAACCCAAGGCTGACGGTTATGGAACTGAATATGCAACTTGGAAAGCGAACTGGACACAAGAAAAATCTTGTCAGGTATGTTGGTCGCTAAAGCTTTGTATTAGGGTTCAGGTTTCCATGTTCCTCATTTTCTCCTCACAAAACAAATGTCACAACATTTACAAGGCAGGCCCTTGCTGAAAATATTATGTAGTGGAGACAGTACTTTACAAACAGATTTCACCTACTTATTTAGCTCTCACACATGGCTATAGACTGGATGGAGATATAAATAAGAGTGATAATCTGACACAGGTAATTTTTCTTACTTGGCAGTACAAGTTGACAAAGGTCTCCCTGTAGAAGTTATAAAAATAATTTGGCTGAAATAATTTGTATTACGATTGTAGTGTTTGATATCAAAACAAGAAAATTAGTAAGCTCTGTTAGCATACTGTGAAAGGTGAATTATGTAAGCAACGGGGAGAAGACCGAAGCTTTATTTACAAGAACAATATTGGCACTTTGTGGTTGCTTTCCAAAGCAAATGTGTAAAATGCTTCTGTCTGATGAAATCAAGAAAGGGGGAAAGATGTCCCAGGTAGATTTTTCATATGTTTGTTGGCCTCATGTATGTCTTCTTTTGTAAAGTGTCTGTTCATATCCTTTGCCCATTTTTGAATGGGCTTGTTTGTTTTTTTCCTGTAAACCTGTTTGAGTTCTTTGTAAATTCTGGATATCAGCCCTTTGTCAGATGGGTAAACTGCCACGATTTTTTTCCCAATCTGTTGGTTGACGATTCACTCTAGTGACTGTTACTTTTGCCATGCAAAAGCTGTGGAGTTTGATTAGGTCCCATTTGTCTATTTTGGCTTTTGTTGCCAATGCTTTCGGTGTTTTGGTCATGAAGTCCTCGCCTAATCCTATGTCCTGAATAGTTTTGCCTAGATTTTCTTCTCGGGTTTTTATGGTGTCAGGTCTTATGTTTAAGTCTTTAATCCATCTGGAGTTAATTTTAGTGTAAGGTGTCAGGAGGGGGTCCAGTTTCTTCTTTCTGCACATAGCTAACCAGTTTTCCCAACATCATTTGTTAAACAGGAAATCCTTTCACCATTGCTTGTTTTTGTCTGGTTTATCAAATATTATATGGTTGTAGATATGTTGATTTGCCTGCGATGCCTCTGTTCTGTTCCATTGGTCTATATCTCTGTTTTGGTACCAGTACCATGCTGCTTTGATTACTCTAGCCTTGTAGTATAATTTGAAATCTGGTAGTGTGATGCCTCCCGCTGTGCTCTTTTTGTGTAGAATTGGCTTGGCTATGCGGGCTCTTTTGTGGTTCCATATGAAGTTCATGGTGGCTTTTTCCAGTTCTGTGAGGAAAGTCAATGTTAGCTTCATGGGGATAGCGTTGATTCTGTAAAATACTTTGGGCAGTATATTTATGTTGAAAGTTAAATATTTACTTTAAAAATTTACTTGCTTTCAGAAAGAATACACATATTGATAAAACAAATATATTAGTGTTTTGACATTTTTAGGTATTTACTATCAAATCACATAATCTCTCTTGGTTATTAAACATATACTTTGTCGTAGTTTCTCACAGAATGTCATGAACACTAGTTTTATAATTTTTTTTATAGCACCAATGAGTAAGATCAAGTAAAATTTATAGTAGAGAAAGACAAAGCCCTTCAATAAATCTAAGAAAGTTTAGAGCAATTGGCTAATGTTTTTGAGGTAGTTTACCTTGAATGACATGGCAACTATCATGAAGGTGATGTTTCCTAATATATAAGTTAATGTAGTAAGTAGTCCCACGTTCAGGACATACACAAGAATTATTCTGATTCCAGCATGACTTTGCAGAAAGTCAAAACTGAAATCCCAACCATAAAACTAATACAATGGAGTAAGGATAACATCCAAAATAAAAATAAGAAATAACAACCTTCTATAATGAACAACAATTAAATTCAGAAACATTGCTTTGTGGTTGAGGATGGAGTTGAGTATTATGATTAATATGAAAGAGTAGTTATACATTTAGAGAGCTTGTGATCCTCTTATAATTGATTTGAATCTGTATGTCTTTGAAACTTTATGAGTATCTACTGTACGGTACTGATTTTCTTTTAAATGTGAGATTGATTGAGGACTTTTTACGGTAGAAGTAAACAGATATGTGTTTATCGGGACTAATATTTTTTTAAATATGAGATCGATTGAGGTCTTTCCTCTGTAGGTCCTACAGATTTTCTCAGCAGTGAACCTGTTGGTTCCCAGGGAGTTCACCCATCTGAGGAGACTGGAGG
Organism: Saguinus oedipus; assembly: GCA_031835075.1. Taxonomy (NCBI): domain Eukaryota; kingdom Metazoa; phylum Chordata; class Mammalia; order Primates; family Cebidae; genus Saguinus; species Saguinus oedipus. The sequence continues at coordinate 22,152 of JASSZA010000181.1, read as the reverse complement.
GTGGCTGTGTGCAGGCCAGGTGGCGGGTAGTGATCCCGGTGGGGACTGGGGCTCCTTTGCACTTTTCGAGATCCTCCTGGCGCCTCTGGCTGTAACCCCCTGAAGGAGGCATGAACTGTAGCACGGGCCCTGCTGTGGTCACAGGTGTGTTCCCCTTCTGCTTGGCTTTCTTGGGGATTTCCAGCTGCATGCCTGGACATCCGTCTCAGGCTTGGACTCATCCCAGGAAGCTTCTGAGACACCCTGTCCACCTGATCTGCCCCCCTGAGAGGCCAGCTCCAGGTGCTGCCACCTCTGCTGCACACTAGGCTTGCCTTTCTGTGATTGTTCCGTTCTTTTCCGCAAAACCGTGCTGAGAGGCAGGAGTGCCTGCCCTTAGAGACCAAGACAAGCCCCTTGTTGTGTGGCCCAGGTCGAAGGAATTCAGTCGTCCCTTGGAGCCGGAGATCGTTCTCCTGACAGCCTCCCCTAGGTTCTCAGTTGTGTTTCTGTGGTCCAACAACCCTGCGCCACACCACACCAAATGGAATCTCCAGCCCCATGGGACCCGAACCCTGTCCACGCCATTTGATCCGGAATGCCATGGGAAGAGCAGCCCCTCTTCCAATGTGAAGAGTGCCCACCTCACGGTCTGAGGCGCGCTCCTCCAGCCTAGGGAAACGGGCAGGTGGGCTCAAAGAGGTTCAGAGGTCAACAGCGCTGACCTGCGCTGCTTCTGTCATGCAGCCTCGTTTCAGGGGCCACCTCTGGCACCGCCTCCGCCGTGCACCTCTGCGGCAGCGGCTGGACAGAGCCTATGTTGCAGCGCCCCAGCATGGTATGTGAATGCGCATGTGCGGGTAGCCCGAGGCAAGCGCCAGCGCTGAGCCAGGGCTCGCGTCGCGCTGAAAGCCACCGGTGCCTGGGGAACGGTCTAAGCAGCTTGGTAAACAGGGGCCCTGTGTGGCAGTGCCTGGACGTTGGGCAATGCCCTCTCTCTTTGGGCGATCGTCGCCGTGGGCCCGGGATTTTAGGAATCCAGCAGGCCTAACCAGGCTGAGGAAAAGTTCCCGCGGGGCTTCAAGGATGCCCACGACCATCCCCAAGTATGCCCACGATGCCTGGGGCCTGTCTGGACAGTGTGACGGTAACCCTCGTTGCAGCCGTCCTTGCTGGGATTTCCAGGTACCTCCTGCCTGCCTGCAGCGGGGCTGGTTTCTCCCTGAGGGGCTTCCTGGCAGAGAGCAGAACCCCGCAGCCTCAGAACCTTCCTGGCAGCGTGTGTCTCCGTGCGAGTGTTGCATGTGTCCGCGTGTCTTCCTTTATGTGTGTAAGTGTGTGTATGCATGTATCCTGGACGTGTGGCGTGTGTGCGTGGGTGTTTTGGTGCAACATGCTGACACGATTGTGGCCAGTGCACTCCAGCGCCGTTTCTCTTTAGTTCCCCGACCTGCTGGTGCCGATCTGCTTTGGCTTAGCTTGGGGGCTGTGGCCCTGCGTCTTGGTATTGCTGGCGATGTCTAAAGCCTCAGTTTAGCAGGGTCTGGCTCTCACCTGCAGGCGCCCTCATCACCTGCCCATCCAGAGGGGATCATTACGTGAGAAAGAAGTGGGGCATAACACATTCAAAACCAAACTCCGCCAAGTCTCCTGGGGACCGCGTGGCATCTAGGGCAGGTGAGATCCGAGCCCTCCTGTCCTCAGGACCCCTTTAAGCCCACTTCTATTTCCAGGGCTTGCAGAGCGGAAGCTTCAGGGGGTAGATCGGGCACTTCTTCTTTCTCTTCGGATTTCTTTCCATGTCAGAGGATGTGTGAAGAGATCATAAGGTCAGAGAAGGTGGCGCTACATTCTGCTGAGGTGCGTGGTGGGGTTCCAGCGCCTTCGCCTATAGGACGTGTTCTGACAGATGTCAAAGAATCCTCCATTATGTCAACACTCACATTTCTGAGTGACTGGATAGCTGTGACGCTCCTGGATCCCTGCGTGCCCTGTAGCTCCCACAATCAAGGGAACCCTTTGTCTCTTTATTCCGTCAGATGGCTGCATGCTGTTCACAGGAGGAGAGGGTGGCAGCCATGGCTGGCTTTGATCTTCATCTCCTCATCAAGGCTGTGTTTCCTGTAATCTGCTATGGTTCTCTCAGAGGTGTGGGCTCTCTCATTTCTCTGTTCCTGGCTGGGACAACCACTCAGCACTGAACCTGCTGGCTGCCAGGGATTTCACGGAGGAGACGAGCCTGGAGGGTAGCTGGGTGCAGGCCAGGTGTTGCGTAGTGATCCCGGTGTGGGAGTTGGGGCGGTTTGCACTTTGCGGGCTCCTCCTAGCTCATCCGGCGGGAATCCCTGAAGAAGGCTTCGAGTCTTGCACAAGCCCTCCTGTGGTCACAGATGTGCTCTGCTTTGGCTTGGCTGTCTTGGGAGTCTTCGGTGGCATCCCCGGACATCCGTTTCCAGCTGGGATGTGCCCCAGAAAGCTTCTGAGACACTCTCTCCACCTAATCTGCCCGAATGAGAGACCAATTCCAGGTGTTGCCACCTCTGCTGCACAGTATGCTCGCCTCTTTGTGGTTGTTCCCACCTTATTCAGACAGCAGTGCTGAGAAGAAGGAGTCCCTGCGTTTGGAGACGAAGGCAGGGCCTTATGGTGGTTGGTCCAGGTCACAGAGAAGCAGTCAGGTCATGCAGCCAGGGAACGTTCTGCTGACACCCTCACCGCGGGTCTCAGGTGTATTTCGGTGGTCCAGGGACACCCGTCACACCTCATAAAACTGAATCTCCGGCCCCACGGGACCCGATCGCTGCCCACACCATGCGATCTGAAATCCAATGAGAATGGCAGTCCCGGGTGCCCATCCCTGGGTCTGAAGTGTGCTTCTCCCCAATCCGAAGCAAAGGAGAAAGCCGGCTCAAGGAGGTACTGAGGTCAGGACTGTAGGGGTCCAGCACTGCTTGTGGCACGTAGCACCCTTCCCAGAGCCGCCCCTGGCACCGCCTCCCCCGTGCACCTGTGTGGCAGAAGCTGGACAGCGCCAATGTTGCCGCTTCCCAGCGGGGTACGCGAACACGCATGCGCAAGCAGCCTGAGGCAAGTGCCAGCGCTGGGCTGGGAGCTCGCGTCACAACGACCGCCGCCGTTGCCAGAGGAACGGTCTGAGCGGCTTAGGCAAGCAGAGGCCCTCTGTGGCAGTGCCTCAGCATTTGGCAACGGCCCTCCCTCTCTGCGGGTTCATGCCATCGTCCCGAGATTTTAGAAATCTGGCAGGCGGAAGCAGGCTGAGAGAAGGTCGGAAGGGGCTTCCAAGATGCCCAGGGCGATCTGTAGGAATCCCCAGGATGCTTCAGGCCTGCACAGACAGTGAAAAAGTGCCTCTCATTGAAAGCCCTTCCAGCTGAGATTTCCAGATAAGGCCTGCCTGTCTGCCGCGGGTCTGCTCTCTCCCCGATGGCTTTCCAGCAGAGAGCAAAACCCCGCAACCTCAGGAGATGGCTGGCAGGTGTGTTTCCGTGAGAGCTTTGGATGTCTCCGTGAGGCTTTCAGTGTGTGTGTGTGTGTGAGAGAGAGAGAGAGAGTGCGTGTGTGAGTGTATCTTTCTGAGTGTGTGTGTGTTTGTGTGTGTGTGTGTGTGTTTGCAGGCTACTTGCTGACACGAGTGTTGCCAGTGTGTTCCAGTGCGGTTTCTCTGTAGTCTGCCTACCTTCTGGTGCGAATCTGCCTTTGGCTCAGCTTGGGAGCTGCGGGGCCGTTCTTTGTTTTGCTGCCGGTTTCTTTAGCCTCAGAGTAGTGGGGTCTGGCTGCCACGTGCAGGTGCTTTAATCTTTTCGTTCCGAGGCCCGTCACTTTTCAAGAAAGAAGACAGGCACAACACACCTCAAATCAAACTCCTCCAAGGGCCCTTGGTCCTGCGGCACATGTATCACTGAAGGAACCATAGCCTTTCCGTTCTCAGGTCCCCTTGAGTTGATCCACTGGTGTCCTCAAACTTATGTGTGTTTCATATACTTAGGATTCTTGTTAAAACACAGGTTGCAATTCGTGTGTCAGAGTGAGCCTGTGATTTCGTATTTCTTGGAGGCACTCAGGGGATTCCAGTGATTTGGGGTCATGATTGACATTTCCAAGAGCAAGTCTCAGTTTTGTGCTTTTGAAATAAGAAGTGTCGATGTAGGGTCTGCATTTAAAGGACTTTTCTAAATATAATCTTCATTTTTCTTCTTAAATACTTTTGTGTTATCACTAAAACACACACTGGTTGGCAATGAAAACGTGAACAGATAGCTCATCAATTTTACTCCTTTGCAATGGCTAATCCGGTTGAATCTTGGATATGTACGGACGGATTACATAGTATGAGTTAGGTGTGAAATAACAGTGGGGTTGGTATCACGAAGAATTGCAATATCACTTATGTAAGCAAACATTAATATATTTGTACTATAATGTAATTCACTTCACCATTATTTGGTGTCCACTCTAGCTTGGGAATGTACCTTGAGCTCAGCTGTCCCAGTAATTATTGACAACACAGCCTGCTTCAGTCTCTAAGAAACAGCGGTCTGCATCTGGGAACTACAAAATATACACAGAGGATGTGCTCTGATTGGTGGAGGGTTCTAACATATTGTGTGCAAATGCTCACGTAGTTAGAGTTCTTTCAACCTTTGAATGTGTTCTTTGAAACAGTACATGTATTCTGTAATATAAGATGTGAATTTTAACAGTTAGTTGAAAAATGATTTCTGTATGACATTTTAACTTGTTTTATGTTATTTGGGATATGTGAGACTTTTTCCTTCTGATTTTCTTGCCAAAAAATTATTTCTCTAAGAAACAGGAAAGAACATGCATACCTGTAGGCAAACGATATGTGTAGTGTAATCCCACGTTCATCATTTCAGCTATAAAAGCCGTAGTTGATGATTTCTGAAAACTTAAAGGCTCTGAGTAAATCATCATTATAAACAATTACAAAATGTTGAGAAAAACCTTTAAACTAATTAAGTATAATTGATTGATTCCAGCAAATATATGTTTACTTACAAGTAAAGTACTAGAAAGCATACTGAATTTGTTACTTATTTAAGTCCTGTGGAAGAAATGGGAATGAAATGTAGGGGTCCAATGTAGTATTAGTGAGAGATAGCTAAGTTTTCAACTATCTAACTTAAGCTCTTAAGCTGTAATGTTTAACAGAGGACGTTTATTTTTTATTATTATTGAAATATTCAACATCTACATATATGTATATGTATGAGTATATATATATATATATATATATATATATATATATATATATACATACATATATTATTTATGCACAGAACCAGAGAAGGAAATCAATACTTCGATCCTGAGGAAAGAAAGCATGCGATTGGAGTAAGTTAAGCACTTTGACACAGTGTTAAGTTTGAGAAATGTTCTTGCTTAAAATTGTTTTCCTATTATTCTTATCTCCTTTTTCTAAGTATTTTTTTTTTTTCATTATTTCTGTATGGCAGGAGAGAGTTTTAGAGTGAGAAGTCAAACGTAGTCTGTATTGAGAAAGAAAACCCAAGGCTGACGGTTATGGAACTGAATATGCAACTTGGAAAGCGAACTGGACACAAGAAAAATCTTGTCAGGTATGTTGGTCGCTAAAGCTTTGTATTAGGGTTCAGGTTTCCATGTTCCTCATTTTCTCCTCACAAAACAAATGTCACAACATTTACAAGGCAGGCCCTTGCTGAAAATATTATGTAGTGGAGACAGTACTTTACAAACAGATTTCACCTACTTATTTAGCTCTCACACATGGCTATAGACTGGATGGAGATATAAATAAGAGTGATAATCTGACACAGGTAATTTTTCTTACTTGGCAGTACAAGTTGACAAAGGTCTCCCTGTAGAAGTTATAAAAATAATTTGGCTGAAATAATTTGTATTACGATTGTAGTGTTTGATATCAAAACAAGAAAATTAGTAAGCTCTGTTAGCATACTGTGAAAGGTGAATTATGTAAGCAACGGGGAGAAGACCGAAGCTTTATTTACAAGAACAATATTGGCACTTTGTGGTTGCTTTCCAAAGCAAATGTGTAAAATGCTTCTGTCTGATGAAATCAAGAAAGGGGGAAAGATGTCCCAGGTAGATTTTTCATATGTTTGTTGGCCTCATGTATGTCTTCTTTTGTAAAGTGTCTGTTCATATCCTTTGCCCATTTTTGAATGGGCTTGTTTGTTTTTTTCCTGTAAACCTGTTTGAGTTCTTTGTAAATTCTGGATATCAGCCCTTTGTCAGATGGGTAAACTGCCACGATTTTTTTCCCAATCTGTTGGTTGACGATTCACTCTAGTGACTGTTACTTTTGCCATGCAAAAGCTGTGGAGTTTGATTAGGTCCCATTTGTCTATTTTGGCTTTTGTTGCCAATGCTTTCGGTGTTTTGGTCATGAAGTCCTCGCCTAATCCTATGTCCTGAATAGTTTTGCCTAGATTTTCTTCTCGGGTTTTTATGGTGTCAGGTCTTATGTTTAAGTCTTTAATCCATCTGGAGTTAATTTTAGTGTAAGGTGTCAGGAGGGGGTCCAGTTTCTTCTTTCTGCACATAGCTAACCAGTTTTCCCAACATCATTTGTTAAACAGGAAATCCTTTCACCATTGCTTGTTTTTGTCTGGTTTATCAAATATTATATGGTTGTAGATATGTTGATTTGCCTGCGATGCCTCTGTTCTGTTCCATTGGTCTATATCTCTGTTTTGGTACCAGTACCATGCTGCTTTGATTACTCTAGCCTTGTAGTATAATTTGAAATCTGGTAGTGTGATGCCTCCCGCTGTGCTCTTTTTGTGTAGAATTGGCTTGGCTATGCGGGCTCTTTTGTGGTTCCATATGAAGTTCATGGTGGCTTTTTCCAGTTCTGTGAGGAAAGTCAATGTTAGCTTCATGGGGATAGCGTTGATTCTGTAAAATACTTTGGGCAGTATATTTATGTTGAAAGTTAAATATTTACTTTAAAAATTTACTTGCTTTCGGAAAGAATACACATATTGATAAAACAAATATATTAGTGTTTTGACATTTTTAGGTATTTACTATCAAATCACATAATCTCTCTTGGTTATTAAACATATACTTTGTCGTAGTTTCTCACAGAATGTCATGAACACTAGTTTTATAATTTTTTTTATAGCACCAATGAGTAAGATCAAGTAAAATTTATAGTAGAGAAAGACAAAGCCCTTCAATAAATCTAAGAAAGTTTAGAGCAATTGGCTAATGTTTTTGAGGTAGTTTACCTTGAATGACATGGCAACTATCATGAAGGTGATGTTTCCTAATATATAAGTTAATGTAGTAAGTAGTCCCACGTTCAGGACATACACAAGAATTATTCTGATTCCAGCATGACTTTGCAGAAAGTCAAAACTGAAATCCCAACCATAAAACTAATACAATGGAGTAAGGATAACATCCAAAATAAAAATAAGAAATAACAACCTTCTATAATGAACAACAATTAAATTCAGAAACATTGCTTTGTGGTTGAGGATGGAGTTGAGTATTATGATTAATATGAAAGAGTAGTTATACATTTAGAGAGCTTGTGATCCTCTTATAATTGATTTGAATCTGTATGTCTTTGAAACTTTATGAGTATCTACTGTACGGTACTGATTTTCTTTTAAATGTGAGATTGATTGAGGACTTTTTACGGTAGAAGTAAACAGATATGTGTTTATCGGGACTAATATTTTTTTAAATATGAGATCGATTGAGGTCTTTCCTCTGTAGGTCCTACAGATTTTCTCAGCAGTGAACCTGTTGGTTCCCAGGGAGTTCACCCATCTGAGGAGACTGGAGGGTGGCTGTGTGCAGGCCAGGTGGCGGGTAGTGATCCCGGTGGGGACTGGGGCTCCTTTGCACTTTTCGAGATCCTCCTGGCGCCTCTGGCTGTAACCCCCTGAAGGAGGCATGAACTGTAGCACGGGCCCTGCTGTGGTCACAGGTGTGTTCCCCTTCTGCTTGGCTTTCTTGGGGATTTCCAGCTGCATGCCTGGACATCCGTCTCAGGCTTGGACTCATCCCAGGAAGCTTCTGAGACACCCTGTCCACCTGATCTGCCCCCCTGAGAGGCCAGCTCCAGGTGCTGCCACCTCTGCTGCACACTAGGCTTGCCTTTCTGTGATTGTTCCGTTCTTTTCCGCAAAACCGTGCTGAGAGGCAGGAGTGCCTGCCCTTAGAGACCAAGACAAGCCCCTTGTTGTGTGGCCCAGGTCGAAGGAATTCAGTCGTCCCTTGGAGCCGGAGATCGTTCTCCTGACAGCCTCCCCTAGGTTCTCAGTTGTGTTTCTGTGGTCCAACAACCCTGCGCCACACCACACCAAATGGAATCTCCAGCCCCATGGGACCCGAACCCTGTCCACGCCATTTGATCCGGAATGCCATGGGAAGAGCAGCCCCTCTTCCAATGTGAAGAGTGCCCACCTCACGGTCTGAGGCGCGCTCCTCCAGCCTAGGGAAACGGGCAGGTGGGCTCAAAGAGGTTCAGAGGTCAACAGCGCTGACCTGCGCTGCTTCTGTCATGCAGCCTCGTTTCAGGGGCCACCTCTGGCACCGCCTCCGCCGTGCACCTCTGCGGCAGCGGCTGGACAGAGCCTATGTTGCAGCGCCCCAGCATGGTATGTGAATGCGCATGTGCGGGTAGCCCGAGGCAAGCGCCAGCGCTGAGCCAGGGCTCGCGTCGCGCTGAAAGCCACCGGTGCCTGGGGAACGGTCTAAGCAGCTTGGTAAACAGGGGCCCTGTGTGGCAGTGCCTGGACGTTGGGCAATGCCCTCTCTCTTTGGGCGATCGTCGCCGTGGGCCCGGGATTTTAGGAATCCAGCAGGCCTAACCAGGCTGAGGAAAAGTTCCCGCGGGGCTTCAAGGATGCCCACGACCATCCCCAAGTATGCCCACGATGCCTGGGGCCTGTCTGGACAGTGTGACGGTAACCCTCGTTGCAGCCGTCCTTGCTGGGATTTCCAGGTACCTCCTGCCTGCCTGCAGCGGGGCTGGTTTCTCCCTGAGGGGCTTCCTGGCAGAGAGCAGAACCCCGCAGCCTCAGAACCTTCCTGGCAGCGTGTGTCTCCGTGCGAGTGTTGCATGTGTCCGCGTGTCTTCCTTTATGTGTGTAAGTGTGTGTATGCATGTATCCTGGACGTGTGGCGTGTGTGCGTGGGTGTTTTGGTGCAACATGCTGACACGATTGTGGCCAGTGCACTCCAGCGCCGTTTCTCTTTAGTTCCCCGACCTGCTGGTGCCGATCTGCTTTGGCTTAGCTTGGGGGCTGTGGCCCTGCGTCTTGGTATTGCTGGCGATGTCTAAAGCCTCAGTTTAGCAGGGTCTGGCTCTCACCTGCAGGCGCCCTCATCACCTGCCCATCCAGAGGGGATCATTACGTGAGAAAGAAGTGGGGCATAACACATTCAAAACCAAACTCCGCCAAGTCTCCTGGGGACCGCGTGGCATCTAGGGCAGGTGAGATCCGAGCCCTCCTGTCCTCAGGACCCCTTTAAGCCCACTTCTATTTCCAGGGCTTGCAGAGCGGAAGCTTCAGGGGGTAGATCGGGCACTTCTTCTTTCTCTTCGGATTTCTTTCCATGTCAGAGGATGTGTGAAGAGATCATAAGGTCAGAGAAGGTGGCGCTACATTCTGCTGAGGTGCGTGGTGGGGTTCCAGCGCCTTCGCCTATAGGACGTGTTCTGACAGATGTCAAAGAATCCTCCATTATGTCAACACTCACATTTCTGAGTGACTGGATAGCTGTGACGCTCCTGGATCCCTGCGTGCCCTGTAGCTCCCACAATCAAGGGAACCCTTTGTCTCTTTATTCCGTCAGATGGCTGCATGCTGTTCACAGGAGGAGAGGGTGGCAGCCATGGCTGGCTTTGATCTTCATCTCCTCATCAAGGCTGTGTTTCCTTTAATCTGCTATGGTTCTCTCAGAGGTGTGGGCTCTCTCATTTCTCTGTTCCTGGCTGGGACAACCACTCAGCACTGAACCTGCTGGCTGCCAGGGATTTCACGGAGGAGACGAGCCTGGAGGGTAGCTGGGTGCAGGCCAGGTGTTGCGTAGTGATCCCGGTGTGGGAGTTGGGGCGGTTTGCACTTTGCGGGCTCCTCCTAGCTCATCCGGCGGGAATCCCTGAAGAAGGCTTCGAGTCTTGCACAAGCCCTCCTGTGGTCACAGATGTGCTCTGCTTTGGCTTGGCTGTCTTGGGAGTCTTCGGTGGCATCCCCGGACATCCGTTTCCAGCTGGGATGTGCCCCAGAAAGCTTCTGAGACACTCTCTCCACCTAATCTGCCCGAATGAGAGACCAATTCCAGGTGTTGCCACCTCTGCTGCACAGTATGCTCGCCTCTTTGTGGTTGTTCCCACCTTATTCAGACAGCAGTGCTGAGAAGAAGGAGTCCCTGCGTTTGGAGACGAAGGCAGGGCCTTATGGTGGTTGGTCCAGGTCACAGAGAAGCAGTCAGGTCATGCAGCCAGGGAACGTTCTGCTGACACCCTCACCGCGGGTCTCAGGTGTATTTCGGTGGTCCAGGGACACCCGTCACACCTCATAAAACTGAATCTCCGGCCCCACGGGACCCGATCGCTGCCCACACCATGCGATCTGAAATCCAATGAGAATGGCAGTCCCGGGTGCCCATCCCTGGGTCTGAAGTGTGCTTCTCCCCAATCCGAAGCAAAGGAGAAAGCCGGCTCAAGGAGGTACTGAGGTCAGGACTGTAGGGGTCCAGCACTGCTTGTGGCACGTAGCACCCTTCCCAGAGCCGCCCCTGGCACCGCCTCCCCCGTGCACCTGTGTGGCAGAAGCTGGACAGCGCCAATGTTGCCGCTTCCCAGCGGGGTACGCGAACACGCATGCGCAAGCAGCCTGAGGCAAGTGCCAGCGCTGGGCTGGGAGCTCGCGTCACAACGACCGCCGCCGTTGCCAGAGGAACGGTCTGAGCGGCTTAGGCAAGCAGAGGCCCTCTGTGGCAGTGCCTCAGCATTTGGCAACGGCCCTCCCTCTCTGCGGGTTCATGCCATCGTCCCGAGATTTTAGAAATCTGGCAGGCGGAAGCAGGCTGAGAGAAGGTCGGAAGGGGCTTCCAAGATGCCCAGGGCGATCTGTAGGAATCCCCAGGATGCTTCAGGCCTGCACAGACAGTGAAAAAGTGCCTCTCATTGAAAGCCCTTCCAGCTGAGATTTCCAGATAAGGCCTGCCTGTCTGCCGCGGGTCTGCTCTCTCCCCGATGGCTTTCCAGCAGAGAGCAAAACCCCGCAACCTCAGGAGATGGCTGGCAGGTGTGTTTCCGTGAGAGCTTTGGATGTCTCCGTGAGGCTTTCAGTGTGTGTGTGTGTGTGAGAGAGAGAGAGAGAGTGCGTGTGTGAGTGTATCTTTCTGAGTGTGTGTGTGTTTGTGTGTGTGTGTGTGTGTTTGCAGGCTACTTGCTGACACGAGTGTTGCCAGTGTGTTCCAGTGCGGTTTCTCTGTAGTCTGCCTACCTTCTGGTGCGAATCTGCCTTTGGCTCAGCTTGGGAGCTGCGGGGCCGTTCTTTGTTTTGCTGCCGGTTTCTTTAGCCTCAGAGTAGTGGGGTCTGGCTGCCACGTGCAGGTGCTTTAATCTTTTCGTTCCGAGGCCCGTCACTTTTCAAGAAAGAAGACAGGCACAACACACCTCAAATCAAACTCCTCCAAGGGCCCTTGGTCCTGCGGCACATGTATCACTGAAGGAACCATAGCCTTTCCGTTCTCAGGTCCCCTTGAGTTGATCCACTGGTGTCCTCAAACTTATGTGTGTTTCATATACTTAGGATTCTTGTTAAAACACAGGTTGCAATTCGTGTGTCAGAGTGAGCCTGTGATTTCGTATTTCTTGGAGGCACTCAGGGGATTCCAGTGATTTGGGGTCATGATTGACATTTCCAAGAGCAAGTCTCAGTTTTGTGCTTTTGAAATAAGAAGTGTCGATGTAGGGTCTGCATTTAAAGGACTTTTCTAAATATAATCTTCATTTTTCTTCTTAAATACTTTTGTGTTATCACTAAAACACACACTGGTTGGCAATGAAAACGTGAACAGATAGCTCATCAATTTTACTCCTTTGCAATGGCTAATCCGGTTGAATCTTGGATATGTACGGACGGATTACATAGTATGAGTTAGGTGTGAAATAACAGTGGGGTTGGTATCACGAAGAATTGCAATATCACTTATGTAAGCAAACATTAATATATTTGTACTATAATGTAATTCACTTCACCATTATTTGGTGTCCACTCTAGCTTGGGAATGTACCTTGAGCTCAGCTGTCCCAGTAATTATTGACAACACAGCCTGCTTCAGTCTCTAAGAAACAGCGGTCTGCATCTGGGAACTACAAAATATACACAGAGGATGTGCTCTGATTGGTGGAGGGTTCTAACATATTGTGTGCAAATGCTCACGTAGTTAGAGTTCTTTCAACCTTTGAATGTGTTCTTTGAAACAGTACATGTATTCTGTAATATAAGATGTGAATTTTAACAGTTAGTTGAAAAATGATTTCTGTATGACATTTTAACTTGTTTTATGTTATTTGGGATATGTGAGACTTTTTCCTTCTGATTTTCTTGCCAAAAAATTATTTCTCTAAGAAACAGGAAAGAACATGCATACCTGTAGGCAAACGATATGTGTAGTGTAATCCCACGTTCATCATTTCAGCTATAAAAGCCGTAGTTGATGATTTCTGAAAACTTAAAGGCTCTGAGTAAATCATCATTATAAACAATTACAAAATGTTGAGAAAAACCTTTAAACTAATTAAGTATAATTGATTGATTCCAGCAAATATATGTTTACTTACAAGTAAAGTACTAGAAAGCATACTGAATTTGTTACTTATTTAAGTCCTGTGGAAGAAATGGGAATGAAATGTAGGGGTCCAATGTAGTATTAGTGAGAGATAGCTAAGTTTTCAACTATCTAACTTAAGCTCTTAAGCTGTAATGTTTAACAGAGGACGTTTATTTTTTATTATTATTGAAATATTCAACATCTACATATATGTATATGTATGAGTATATATATATATATATATATATATATATATATATATATATATACATACATATATTATTTATGCACAGAACCAGAGAAGGAAATCAATACTTCGATCCTGAGGAAAGAAAGCATGCGATTGGAGTAAGTTAAGCACTTTGACACAGTGTTAAGTTTGAGAAATGTTCTTGCTTAAAATTGTTTTCCTATTATTCTTATCTCCTTTTTCTAAGTATTTTTTTTTTTTTCATTATTTCTGTATGGCAGGAGAGAGTTTTAGAGTGAGAAGTCAAACGTAGTCTGTATTGAGAAAGAAAACCCAAGGCTGACGGTTATGGAACTGAATATGCAACTTGGAAAGCGAACTGGACACAAGAAAAATCTTGTCAGGTATGTTGGTCGCTAAAGCTTTGTATTAGGGTTCAGGTTTCCATGTTCCTCATTTTCTCCTCACAAAACAAATGTCACAACATTTACAAGGCAGGCCCTTGCTGAAAATATTATGTAGTGGAGACAGTACTTTACAAACAGATTTCACCTACTTATTTAGCTCTCACACATGGCTATAGACTGGATGGAGATATAAATAAGAGTGATAATCTGACACAGGTAATTTTTCTTACTTGGCAGTACAAGTTGACAAAGGTCTCCCTGTAGAAGTTATAAAAATAATTTGGCTGAAATAATTTGTATTACGATTGTAGTGTTTGATATCAAAACAAGAAAATTAGTAAGCTCTGTTAGCATACTGTGAAAGGTGAATTATGTAAGCAACGGGGAGAAGACCGAAGCTTTATTTACAAGAACAATATTGGCACTTTGTGGTTGCTTTCCAAAGCAAATGTGTAAAATGCTTCTGTCTGATGAAATCAAGAAAGGGGGAAAGATGTCCCAGGTAGATTTTTCATATGTTTGTTGGCCTCATGTATGTCTTCTTTTGTAAAGTGTCTGTTCATATCCTTTGCCCATTTTTGAATGGGCTTGTTTGTTTTTTTCCTGTAAACCTGTTTGAGTTCTTTGTAAATTCTGGATATCAGCCCTTTGTCAGATGGGTAAACTGCCACGATTTTTTTCCCAATCTGTTGGTTGACGATTCACTCTAGTGACTGTTACTTTTGCCATGCAAAAGCTGTGGAGTTTGATTAGGTCCCATTTGTCTATTTTGGCTTTTGTTGCCAATGCTTTCGGTGTTTTGGTCATGAAGTCCTCGCCTAATCCTATGTCCTGAATAGTTTTGCCTAGATTTTCTTCTCGGGTTTTTATGGTGTCAGGTCTTATGTTTAAGTCTTTAATCCATCTGGAGTTAATTTTAGTGTAAGGTGTCAGGAGGGGGTCCAGTTTCTTCTTTCTGCACATAGCTAACCAGTTTTCCCAACATCATTTGTTAAACAGGAAATCCTTTCACCATTGCTTGTTTTTGTCTGGTTTATCAAATATTATATGGTTGTAGATATGTTGATTTGCCTGCGATGCCTCTGTTCTGTTCCATTGGTCTATATCTCTGTTTTGGTACCAGTACCATGCTGCTTTGATTACTCTAGCCTTGTAGTATAATTTGAAATCTGGTAGTGTGATGCCTCCCGCTGTGCTCTTTTTGTGTAGAATTGGCTTGGCTATGCGGGCTCTTTTGTGGTTCCATATGAAGTTCATGGTGGCTTTTTCCAGTTCTGTGAGGAAAGTCAATGTTAGCTTCATGGGGATAGCGTTGATTCTGTAAAATACTTTGGGCAGTATATTTATGTTGAAAGTTAAATATTTACTTTAAAAATTTACTTGCTTTCAGAAAGAATACACATATTGATAAAACAAATATATTAGTGTTTTGACATTTTTAGGTATTTACTATCAAATCACATAATCTCTCTTGGTTATTAAACATATACTTTGTCGTAGTTTCTCACAGAATGTCATGAACACTAGTTTTATAATTTTTTTTATAGCACCAATGAGTAAGATCAAGTAAAATTTATAGTAGAGAAAGACAAAGCCCTTCAATAAATCTAAGAAAGTTTAGAGCAATTGGCTAATGTTTTTGAGGTAGTTTACCTTGAATGACATGGCAACTATCATGAAGGTGATGTTTCCTAATATATAAGTTAATGTAGTAAGTAGTCCCACGTTCAGGACATACACAAGAATTATTCTGATTCCAGCATGACTTTGCAGAAAGTCAAAACTGAAATCCCAACCATAAAACTAATACAATGGAGTAAGGATAACATCCAAAATAAAAATAAGAAATAACAACCTTCTATAATGAACAACAATTAAATTCAGAAACATTGCTTTGTGGTTGAGGATGGAGTTGAGTATTATGATTAATATGAAAGAGTAGTTATACATTTAGAGAGCTTGTGATCCTCTTATAATTGATTTGAATCTGTATGTCTTTGAAACTTTATGAGTATCTACTGTACGGTACTGATTTTCTTTTAAATGTGAGATTGATTGAGGACTTTTTACGGTAGAAGTAAACAGATATGTGTTTATCGGGACTAATATTTTTTTAAATATGAGATCGATTGAGGTCTTTCCTCTGTAGGTCCTACAGATTTTCTCAGCAGTGAACCTGTTGGTTCCCAGGGAGTTCACCCATCTGAGGAGACTGGAGGGTGGCTGTGTGCAGGCCAGGTGGCGGGTAGTGATCCCGGTGGGGACTGGGGCTCCTTTGCACTTTTCGAGATCCTCCTGGCGCCTCTGGCTGTAACCCCCTGAAGGAGGCATGAACTGTAGCACGGGCCCTGCTGTGGTCACAGGTGTGTTCCCCTTCTGCTTGGCTTTCTTGGGGATTTCCAGCTGCATGCCTGGACATCCGTCTCAGGCTTGGACTCATCCCAGGAAGCTTCTGAGACACCCTGTCCACCTGATCTGCCCCCCTGAGAGGCCAGCTCCAGGTGCTGCCACCTCTGCTGCACACTAGGCTTGCCTTTCTGTGATTGTTCCGTTCTTTTCCGCAAAACCGTGCTGAGAGGCAGGAGTGCCTGCCCTTAGAGACCAAGACAAGCCCCTTGTTGTGTGGCCCAGGTCGAAGGAATTCAGTCGTCCCTTGGAGCCGGAGATCGTTCTCCTGACAGCCTCCCCTAGGTTCTCAGTTGTGTTTCTGTGGTCCAACAACCCTGCGCCACACCACACCAAATGGAATCTCCAGCCCCATGGGACCCGAACCCTGTCCACGCCATTTGATCCGGAATGCCATGGGAAGAGCAGCCCCTCTTCCAATGTGAAGAGTGCCCACCTCACGGTCTGAGGCGCGCTCCTCCAGCCTAGGGAAACGGGCAGGTGGGCTCAAAGAGGTTCAGAGGTCAACAGCGCTGACCTGCGCTGCTTCTGTCATGCAGCCTCGTTTTCAGGGGCCACCTCTGGCACCGCCTCCGCCGTGCACCTCTGCGGCAGCGGCTGGACAGAGCCTATGTTGCAGCGCCCCAGCATGGTATGTGAATGCGCATGTGCGGGTAGCCCGAGGCAAGCGCCAGCGCTGAGCCAGGGCTCGCGTCGCGCTGAAAGCCACCGGTGCCTGGGGAACGGTCTAAGCAGCTTGGTAAACAGGGGCCCTGTGTGGCAGTGCCTGGACGTTGGGCAATGCCCTCTCTCTTTGGGCGATCGTCGCCGTGGGCCCGGGATTTTAGGAATCCAGCAGGCCTAACCAGGCTGAGGAAAAGTTCCCGCGGGGCTTCAAGGATGCCCACGACCATCCCCAAGTATGCCCACGATGCCTGGGGCCTGTCTGGACAGTGTGACGGTAACCCTCGTTGCAGCCGTCCTTGCTGGGATTTCCAGGTACCTCCTGCCTGCCTGCAGCGGGGCTGGTTTCTCCCTGAGGGGCTTCCTGGCAGAGAGCAGAACCCCGCAGCCTCAGAACCTTCCTGGCAGCGTGTGTCTCCGTGCGAGTGTTGCATGTGTCCGCGTGTCTTCCTTTATGTGTGTAAGTGTGTGTATGCATGTATCCTGGACGTGTGGCGTGTGTGCGTGGGTGTTTTGGTGCAACATGCTGACACGATTGTGGCCAGTGCACTCCAGCGCCGTTTCTCTTTAGTTCCCCGACCTGCTGGTGCCGATCTGCTTTGGCTTAGCTTGGGGGCTGTGGCCCTGCGTCTTGGTATTGCTGGCGATGTCTAAAGCCTCAGTTTAGCAGGGTCTGGCTCTCACCTGCAGGCGCCCTCATCACCTGCCCATCCAGAGGGGATCATTACGTGAGAAAGAAGTGGGGCATAACACATTCAAAACCAAACTCCGCCAAGTCTCCTGGGGACCGCGTGGCATCTAGGGCAGGTGAGATCCGAGCCCTCCTGTCCTCAGGACCCCTTTAAGCCCACTTCTATTTCCAGGGCTTGCAGAGCGGAAGCTTCAGGGGGTAGATCGGGCACTTCTTCTTTCTCTTCGGATTTCTTTCCATGTCAGAGGATGTGTGAAGAGATCATAAGGTCAGAGAAGGTGGCGCTACATTCTGCTGAGGTGCGTGGTGGGGTTCCAGCGCCTTCGCCTATAGGACGTGTTCTGACAGATGTCAAAGAATCCTCCATTATGTCAACACTCACATTTCTGAGTGACTGGATAGCTGTGACGCTCCTGGATCCCTGCGTGCCCTGTAGCTCCCACAATCAAGGGAACCCTTTGTCTCTTTATTCCGTCAGATGGCTGCATGCTGTTCACAGGAGGAGAGGGTGGCAGCCATGGCTGGCTTTGATCTTCATCTCCTCATCAAGGCTGTGTTTCCTTTAATCTGCTATGGTTCTCTCAGAGGTGTGGGCTCTCTCATTTCTCTGTTCCTGGCTGGGACAACCACTCAGCACTGAACCTGCTGGCTGCCAGGGATTTCACGGAGGAGACGAGCCTGGAGGGTAGCTGGGTGCAGGCCAGGTGTTGCGTAGTGATCCCGGTGTGGGAGTTGGGGCGGTTTGCACTTTGCGGGCTCCTCCTAGCTCATCCGGCGGGAATCCCTGAAGAAGGCTTCGAGTCTTGCACAAGCCCTCCTGTGGTCACAGATGTGCTCTGCTTTGGCTTGGCTGTCTTGGGAGTCTTCGGTGGCATCCCCGGACATCCGTTTCCAGCTGGGATGTGCCCCAGAAAGCTTCTGAGACACTCTCTCCACCTAATCTGCCCGAATGAGAGACCAATTCCAGGTGTTGCCACCTCTGCTGCACAGTATGCTCGCCTCTTTGTGGTTGTTCCCACCTTATTCAGACAGCAGTGCTGAGAAGAAGGAGTCCCTGCGTTTGGAGACGAAGGCAGGGCCTTATGGTGGTTGGTCCAGGTCACAGAGAAGCAGTCAGGTCATGCAGCCAGGGAACGTTCTGCTGACACCCTCACCGCGGGTCTCAGGTGTATTTCGGTGGTCCAGGGACACCCGTCACACCTCATAAAACTGAATCTCCGGCCCCACGGGACCCGATCGCTGCCCACACCATGCGATCTGAAATCCAATGAGAATGGCAGTCCCGGGTGCCCATCCCTGGGTCTGAAGTGTGCTTCTCCCCAATCCGAAGCAAAGGAGAAAGCCGGCTCAAGGAGGTACTGAGGTCAGGACTGTAGGGGTCCAGCACTGCTTGTGGCACGTAGCACCCTTCCCAGAGCCGCCCCTGGCACCGCCTCCCCCGTGCACCTGTGTGGCAGAAGCTGGACAGCGCCAATGTTGCCGCTTCCCAGCGGGGTACGCGAACACGCATGCGCAAGCAGCCTGAGGCAAGTGCCAGCGCTGGGCTGGGAGCTCGCGTCACAACGACCGCCGCCGTTGCCAGAGGAACGGTCTGAGCGGCTTAGGCAAGCAGAGGCCCTCTGTGGCAGTGCCTCAGCATTTGGCAACGGCCCTCCCTCTCTGCGGGTTCATGCCATCGTCCCGAGATTTTAGAAATCTGGCAGGCGGAAGCAGGCTGAGAGAAGGTCGGAAGGGGCTTCCAAGATGCCCAGGGCGATCTGTAGGAATCCCCAGGATGCTTCAGGCCTGCACAGACAGTGAAAAAGTGCCTCTCATTGAAAGCCCTTCCAGCTGAGATTTCCAGATAAGGCCTGCCTGTCTGCCGCGGGTCTGCTCTCTCCCCGATGGCTTTCCAGCAGAGAGCAAAACCCCGCAACCTCAGGAGATGGCTGGCAGGTGTGTTTCCGTGAGAGCTTTGGATGTCTCCGTGAGGCTTTCAGTGTGTGTGTGTGTGTGAGAGAGAGAGAGAGAGTGCGTGTGTGAGTGTATCTTTCTGAGTGTGTGTGTGTTTGTGTGTGTGTGTGTGTGTTTGCAGGCTACTTGCTGACACGAGTGTTGCCAGTGTGTTCCAGTGCGGTTTCTCTGTAGTCTGCCTACCTTCTGGTGCGAATCTGCCTTTGGCTCAGCTTGGGAGCTGCGGGGCCGTTCTTTGTTTTGCTGCCGGTTTCTTTAGCCTCAGAGTAGTGGGGTCTGGCTGCCACGTGCAGGTGCTTTAATCTTTTCGTTCCGAGGCCCGTCACTTTTCAAGAAAGAAGACAGGCACAACACACCTCAAATCAAACTCCTCCAAGGGCCCTTGGTCCTGCGGCACATGTATCACTGAAGGAACCATAGCCCTTTCCGTTCTCAGGTCCCCTTGAGTTGATCCACTGGTGTCCTCAAACTTATGTGTGTTTCATATACTTAGGATTCTTGTTAAAACACAGGTTGCAATTCGTGTGTCAGAGTGAGCCTGTGATTTCGTATTTCTTGGAGGCACTCAGGGGATTCCAGTGATTTTGGGGTCATGATTGACATTTCCCAAGAGCAAGTCTCAGTTTTGTGCTTTGAAATAAGAAGTGTCGATGTAGGGTCTGCATTTAAAGGACTTTTCTAAATATAATCTTCATTTTTCTTCTTAAATACTTTTGTGTATCACTAAAACTCACACTGGTTGGCAATGAAAACGTGAACAGATAGCTCATCAATTTTACTCCTTTGCAATGGCTAATCCGGTTGAATCTTGGATATGTACGGACGGATTACATAGTATGAGTTAGGTGTGAAATAACAGTGGGTTGGTATCACGAAGAATTGCAATATCACTTATGTAAGCAACCATTAATATATTTGTACTATAATGTAATTCACTTCACCATTATTGGTGTCCACTCTAGCTTGGAATGTACCTTGAGCTCAGCTGTCCCCAGTAATTATTGACAACACAGCCTGCTTCAGTCTCTAAGAAACAGCGGTCTGCATCTGGGAACTACAAAATATACACAGAGGATGTGCTCTGATTGGTGGAGGGTTCTAACATATTGTGTGCAAATGCTCACGTAGTTAGAGTTCTTTCACCTTTGAATGTGTTCTTTGAAACAGTACATGTATTCTGTAATATAAGATGTGAATTTTAACAGTTAGTTGAAAAATGATTTCTGTATGACATTTTAACTTGTTTTATGTTATTTGGGATATGTGAGACTTTTTCCTTCTGATTTTCTTGCCAAAAAATTATTTCTCTAAGAAACAGGAAAGAACATGCATACCTGTAGGCAAACGATATGTGTAGTGTAATCCCACGTTCATCATTTCAGCTATAAAAGCCGTAGTTGATGATTTCTGAAAACTTAAAGGCTCTGAGTAAATCATCATTATAAACAATTACAAAATGTTGAGAAAAACCTTTAAACTAATTAAGTATAATTGATTGATTCCAGCAAATATATGTTTACTTACAAGTAAAGTACTAGAAAGCATACTGAATTTGTTACTTATTTAAGTCCTGTGGAAGAAATGGGAATGAAATGTAGGGGTCCAATGTAGTATTAGTGAGAGATAGCTAAGTTTTCAACTATCTAACTTAAGCTCTTAAGCTGTAATGTTTAACAGAGGACGTTTATTTTTTATTATTATTGAAATATTCAACATCTACATATATGTATATGTATGAGTATATATATATATATATATATATATATATATATATATTTATACATACATATATTATTTATGCACAGAACCAGAGAAGGAAATCAATACTTCGATCCTGAGGAAAGAAAGCATGCGATTGGAGTAAGTTAAGCACTTTGACACAGTGTTAAGTTTGAGAAATGTTCTTGCTTAAAATTGTTTTCCTATTATTCTTATCTCCTTTTTCTAAGTATTTTTTTTTTTTTCATTATTTCTGTATGGCAGGAGAGAGTTTTAGAGTGAGAAGTCAAACGTAGTCTGTATTGAGAAAGAAAACCCAAGGCTGACGGTTATGGAACTGAATATGCAACTTGGAAAGCGAACTGGACACAAGAAAAATCTTGTCAGGTATGTTGGTCGCTAAAGCTTTGTATTAGGGTTCAGGTTTCCATGTTCCTCATTTTCTCCTCACAAAACAAATGTCACAACATTTACAAGGCAGGCCTTGCTGAAAATATTATGTAGTGGAGACAGTACTTTACAAACAGATTTCACCTACTTATTTAGCTCTCACACATGGCTATAGACTGGATGGAAGATATAAATAAGAGTGATAATCTGACACAGGTAATTTTTCTTACTTGGCAGTACAAGTTGACAAAGGTCTCCCTGTAGAAGTTATAAAAATAATTTGGCTGAAATAATTTGTATTACGATTGTAGTGTTTGATATCAAAACAAGAAAATTAGTAAGCTCTGTTAGCATACTGTGAAAGGTGAATTATGTAAGCAACGGGGAGAAGACCGAAGCTTTATTTACAAGAACAATATTGGCACTTTGTGGTTGCTTTCCAAAGCAAATGTGTAAAATGCTTCTGTCTGATGAAATCAAGAAAGGGGGAAAGATGTCCCAGGTAGATTTTTCATATGTTTGTTGGCCTCATGTATGTCTTCTTTTGTAAAGTGTCTGTTCATATCCTTTGCCCATTTTTGAATGGGCTTGTTTGTTTTTTTCCTGTAAACCTGTTTGAGTTCTTTGTAAATTCTGGATATCAGCCCTTTGTCAGATGGGTAAACTGCCACGATTTTTTTCCCAATCTGTTGGTTGACGATTCACTCTAGTGACTGTTACTTTTGCCATGCAAAAGCTGTGGAGTTTGATTAGGTCCCATTTGTCTATTTTGGCTTTTGTTGCCAATGCTTTCGGTGTTTTGGTCATGAAGTCCTCGCCTAATCCTATGTCCTGAATAGTTTTGCCTAGATTTTCTTCTCGGGTTTTTATGGTGTCAGGTCTTATGTTTAAGTCTTTAATCC